>JAQQPU010007821.1:0-37594 GCA_029168905.1 Artemia sp. Kazakhstan ARC1039
TTTAAACAATAAAAACTTTAGCGTAAAGAGCGAGGCTTGAGGAGGGCACAGCCCCTTTCATATACGGAATAATTTATGTTCGTTTTAGGTTTTAATGTCGCTCCTTACTTTCAGTTTAAAGAAATTTTTTTTTATATTTAAAGGCTGCGAAAGCGGGGGGTTTGGGGGGCGGCAGCCCCCCAACTTTGCCTCGTAATCCCTGTACGTTTTAAGGTTCGACCTTGTAACTCAGCCTCTTTAACTCTTTAGAAAACGTAGTTTTTTTCAATATTTCTATAAAACGGCCGTCAAAACTTGGACACCATTAAAAGTAAAGTTAAATTTTGGGCAAAAAATTGTCTGGCTTATTTTTGGCGTGTTTTTCAAAGGCTGCGGCTTATTTTTTTGTTCACGATCTGGCCACACTGGGCGGGATCACAGACATCACTTAAAAATCGTTTCTTCACAGTCAATGAGACATTTCAGAGGGTTCAATCTATTACAGTCACAAAAAAAGAAAAAAAAACGTCTGAAAGTTTTTCAGAACATCACAGCGGCTTGATCGTTTTCTATAGTTGCAGTCTGGACTTTCTTCTGCCCTTCAGGGTGAGAAATGGGACTCACTTTAGCCTTTTTTGCTGACATAGGTGTCCATTCGTCTTAGATTTTGGTAAAAACATTGAAATCGCCTAAACTTGACAGAGTCCGATAAAATGTATGAATCCTGAGATATGATGTCTGTCCTGATTCACACTAAAGAATATTCGATTCTAACGAAATCTCCCGGTGGAAGTATATTCGGTTCATTTCTGTTTCCGATCAGGGATGAAAATGATGTTTCCGCAACCGAAAACATTGTACTACATTAAATAAAAGCTTCACGACTATGTTATTGGTTCTCTTTTTTACACTTACTTACTGGCATAACTAAATCAACAAAAAAAAGATTAAGTTAGAAAATTTTCAAATTTTTGGAAAATTTTTTGCTTTTAATCTGATATACCAGCTGGAACTCATATAATGTCGTTTGTCGTTTTCCGCCAATAAAATTTATCGTCCTTTGGCCATATCCTCCCTTGATTTTAGAAATACATTTCCCCCCTCCCCTAAATTTTCATGAATTTTACTTCATTTTTTGTTTCGAGCTTTTCTGAAAAAAATTCACAGCCAATGTGATCAAATTCTTTCTCACAATAAAATTGGCTTCATTTAATCTGGACGGATTTGAGAAATCACATGAAATTCTTATCAATTTGTTTATGACAAAATACTTTTCAGAGTTGATAAATTTGACGCCCTTTTTATAAGTCAAAGGAAACAAGATGGACAATCTCTTGTTCTAAAATGACCTGGCAATTTTAAACCTTCCAATCATCGAAGGTATTCAAGTAATGACGCCGGCATTTTCGCTGATGAATATCTCAAACGGTTCAAAGCAATACTTCAAGTAACACCTTTCTTTGTTGGGCTTTATTACCCTTAGTATCCAAAGCTGTCCGTCTGAACATTGAGAAATTATCAGCCCACACCCCTGGCGAAGAAGGTGGGAAGCCCATTCGGGTGGTTTTGCTGATATTGTAAACTTTAAGCCAAATTTATCAAGGGTTAAGTTGATTTAGCTCATATTTAATTAAGTTGTTTTTACATTCTGAGTAAGCCAATTAATCAGCAGGAGGTTGAATATTTTACTGGAATTTCAACTTATAACTGAAATGTTAGACAATATGATGAAGAGTTGAGCCGTTTTTCACTCTCTGATGGAAAAGGACATGAATCAGAAGGATTGCTTGTTTAAATTGTTAGTTGATTGACATTAACCAATACTATCTACTTTTAGGAAACTTTTTGAAGCGATAGATTGTATAAAAGATCTCCATGTCTTTCTGCGGAACTGTTGAAATTGTCTGTGAAAAAATCAAACACCCCCATTTTTCGTAGTTTTTAAGAGATATATGTTTGCGTACGTTTCTAGCTAATCAATTTCAGGCATCAAATTTCATTGCGACCGTCATTAGTGCTTCAACAGCAATATTTGATGCAATATCATCAGTGGGGTCGATTGGGGAGTGGCAAAGACTGGTTACTCCCCCTAGATTTCGAAAAACATCCTTTTTGCCATTTTCATTGAAAAATGGCTTTTTCCTTGAAATATTGAATAAAATTACCCCCCCCCTATATTTTGTAAAACATCCAGGGAAGCTTAGCAGGGAGGACATAAATAGATTTTGAAAGATAACCTTCCCCCCTAATTTCCATGAATTGACAACACTGACTATCAATTAATCATTAGCCATGGTAACTATAGTATAACAGACCTTAAGGGTGGCGACCCAGTAGACAATAATTTTCCAGGGACAACATTCCTACATAAGATTAGAACCAGTTAAATAGAGAAAGAGCTTCTTTCTCCATTGACGCGAAACTTAATTTTAACCGCGATTTACACCCTAGCCCAACCATAGACAAATCAGTCGATAGAAGACCAGTATTTAGGAATGATTTGCGTTTAGCCTTGATTTTATGGTCTCGATAGCGCTACAGAAGCACAAATTTGAAGTGGCATGAAATTAATTTAAAAAGCTTGTATTAATATTAATTGTGGCTGTAATGGTGACTGGCATTTACATTGTAATGGTGACGGCGAATACTCCCCCGGAAAATACCCCCCCCCCCTCGGAAAATACCCCCCCCCCCGGGAAATACCTCCCGGGAAAAACCCCCCTCCCATGGAAAATACCCCTTGGGAAATACCCCCCGGGGGAAAATACCCCCCCCCATTTTAGAGGATTATTTAGGGGATTTTTTGGGCGAAACAGTTTGAGACATTTTAGAGGATGATTTGGGTGAAACAGAGTGAGAAATGTAAGTTGACTTAGCTTTATTTCATGGCTGTGGTATGTATAATACACATGCAGCAATTGAACAGTGTTACCAATATAAAATATTGTTTAGCATTGGAGTATGCTAAAAAGTTGAAAGTAATAGAGCCGTAGGCGCCAAGAAAAGATCACGTGACATGACCTAGCTTTACTTCTCGGTTGTGGTCGTTACAATAGACAAGTAAACAATATGGGATGTGGGCAACATAAAATATTGTTTAGCAATGGAGTATGCTAAAAAGTTGAAAGTAATAGAGTCATCGGTGTCAAGATGACCTTGTGACTTGACCTAGCTTTACTTCTCAACTGTGTTTTGTATAATAAATAAGTACCATTTGAGAAAATAATAATGAAAAGGTGTTTTTCAATGAAAACAAATAGCCTTCTTAATAATTTAATGTCGACAAACAGTGGTTTTTTTTCTTCAGTATTGTTTAATAATTATTAAAGATGGTTTCTGAGAAATTGATCGATACAGAAATAGAAATTGGTTTTCTATTTTTTTTGTGTTCAAACATTTCAGTGGAATAAAATGTTAGTAAAGAGCAATCCATATCCCCCAAATTTACTATTACATACGAGACCAATATTCAAATCATTTTAATCATAGATGAATTTTAGAGAGTCATCGGCATCAAGATGACCTCGTGACTTGACCTAGCTTTACTCCTAGACTGTGTTCTGTATAATACACAAGTACCATTTGAGCAGTTTTGACAATGTAAAATATGCTTTAGCATTCTAGTATACTAAAATGTTGATTTTTTTGCATGTCTTAGAATGACATAAAACATACTTAAAACATAAAAAATTCACATTTCATATTTTCAAAGTTCAAAATGAGATTGATATAGATATTTCTCTCGTGACTTTTACTATTAGAAATAAAATGTTTGTAGTAGCAGTTTTTAGGACTGAATTTTTTTGGACAAAAAATTATTCAATTTTTTTTAAGAATCTTAAAATGACATGAAATATGCTTGCGACTGTACCAATCCTAAATATTTGAAAGTAATAGAGTCATCGCTGTCAAGATGACCATGTGACTTGACCTAGCTTTACTTCTCGACTGTGGTCTGTATAATACACAAGTACCATTTGAGCAGTGTTGTCAATATAAAATATGCTTTAGCATTCTAGTATACTAAAAAGCTGATGCTAATAAAGATGTAGATGCCAAGAAATGAATTTTAATACAGAAATTCAGAACAATCCTTAGAAATAAACTAGTGAGATGATTATGGGTATGAACCATCAAGGTCCGCAAGCACCAATGACCCTAACCCTCAAGGACCTCAACCTCCAAGGGACCCCTCTCCTCAACCACCGAGGAGCCCCCTCGCTCCAACTTTTTGAGGTCATACCCCCCCCACCTCCATTTTTTACTTTTTTTGAAGTTTTTTTTTATTATTTTTATATTTTTAAATGACATAAAACATACTTAAAACATAAATTCACATTTAATATTTTTCAAAATCAAAAGGAGAATGATAGAGATATTTCTCTCGTAACTTTTACTATTAGAAAAATAATGTTTGTAGTAGCACTTTTTTCTTGGACTGAATTTTTTTGGACAGAAAATTATTCAACTTTTTTTTCACGAATCTTTAAATGACATGAAATATGCTTGCGACTGTACCAATCGTACTCTATGCTTGCTCTTAGACACGATGCGGCTTTCCCAGTGGTACCCTATGGCAGGTTATCGACACTACCTAGTTTATTGCATGTAATAAATCGGTAATTTTCACACATTGGAGGGATAAACACCTGCATCATATGAAAAAAAGTGAAAATGAATTATTGGAGGAAAGTGCGTACACATGATAGTCATCGTTGCCTTGAATGCTGACAAAGAGATATATTTGAACTACGAAACAAGTAGTAGTGAAGATCTTATTGGGAATGTATGCTTACTTTGTCATGATAGCGAGGAGTTAAATTTCTTTGCAGTACCCAAGAATTTACATCATGCAAATGGTGGGGGGGGGGTGACCTCAAAAAGTTGGAGGGAGGGGATCCCTTGGTGGTTGGGGAGAGGGCTCCCATGGAGGTTGAGGTCCTTGATGGTTAGGGTCATTGGTGCTTGCGGACCTTGATGGTTCATACCCAAAATCATCCCACTAGTTGATTTCTAAGGATTGTTCTGAATTTCTTTATTAAAATTCATTTCTTAGCATCTACATCGTTATTAGTATCAACTTTTTAGTATACCAGAATACTAAAGCATATTTAAAATTGACAACACTACTCAGATGGTACTTGTGTATTATAGAGAACACAGTCGAGAAGTAAAGCTAAGTCAAGTCACATGGTCATCTTGACATCGATGACTCTATTACTTTCAACTTTTTTAGGATTGGTACAGTCGCAAGCCTATCTCATGTCATTTTAAGATTCGTAAAAAAAGTTGAATAATTTTCTAAGTCCAGAAAATTCAGTCCAAAAAAAGTACTACTACAAACATTATTTTTCTAATATTAAAAGTCACAAGAGAAATATCTAGATCATTCTCTTTTTAAATTTAGAAAATATTAAATGTGAATTTTGTATGTTTTAAGTATGTTTTATGTTATACTGACATGCAAAAACTTGGTTTCGTACTTTATAGTCAATTTGGGGATATGGATGGCTCTTTACTAACATTTTATTCCATCGAAATGTTTGAACACAAAAAAATATAGAAAACCAATTTCTATTTCTGTATCGATCAATTTCTCAGAAACCATCTTTAATCATCCGTAAACAATACTGAAGAAAAAAACCCACTGTTTATAGACATTAAATTATTAAGAAGGCTATTTGTTTTCATTGAAAAACACCTTTTTATTATAATTTGCTCAGATGGTACTTATGTATTATACAGAAGACAGTCGAGGAGTAAAGATAGGTCAAGTCACAAGGTCATCTTGACACCGATGACTCTATTACTTTCAACTTTCTAGCATACTCCATTGCTAAACAATATTTTATATCGCTCACATCCCATATTGTGTACTTGTACATTATGACGACCAAAACGGAGAAGTAAATCTAGGTCATATCAAGTGATTTTTTCTTGGCGCCTACGGCTCTATTACTTTGAACTTTTTAGCATACTCCAATGCTGAACAATATTTTATATGGGTAACACTGTTCAATTGTTGCATGTGTATTATACAGAACACAGCCATGAAGTAAAGCTAAGTCAAATCACATGTCTCACTCGGTTTCCCAAATAATCCCTTATAATGTCGATTAATCACTGACGGTTCCTTTGTTCTGGCAACTGTGCGCTGATACATTTAAATTCCAAGGAATCTGGCTCAGTAATATATTTAAACTCTATTAATCTCCTTGTATCTCTGAAAAATAACTAATATGTCCTACTTACATTATAAGGGCTTCGAAATAATAATTACGGAATTAATCTCTAAGCCTAAAGGAAATGAAGTCTTATTAAAATAGAATTTCTATCTCTTTAGAGTCCCGCATAATTTCTAGAAATCAAGTGATGTCACTCCCGGTCGGATTCAATAGGCTTGAAGCGTAAACAACTGATACGGTTGGAATAATAATAAAAACAGATAATGCGTAGGTTGATTTCGACAACATCCTATTACATAAATTCAAGGTAATTTCATTGGAGGTTAAGTGATGTCACCTCATCCTGGTAGTATTCAATGGACTTGTGGCTGTGACGTCACTTCGCCCTAGAGTCGGACCCCTTCTCCTACTCTCTATAATAGTCTTATTTTTAATTGGATTGTATGAAAGTGGTAAAAAGGATTAATAACGCGTACCATTTAAGGTAAGTCTAAGGGGGTGGTAACTCTTACGCAATTTAATATAAATTTGGAATAACATCATTGGTATCAATCTATCGAAACGGTTAGTGATGACAAGAAGATTTTGTGACTTGACAGCCTTACTTCTTGGCAGTGTTCTGTATAGAACATAAATACCAATCGAGCAGTGTTGTCAATATAAAATATGCTTTAGCATCTGAGTATGCTAAAAAGTTGAAACTAATAGAGTCGTAGGCGCCAAGATGACCATGTGACTTGACCTAGCTTTACTTCTCGGGTGTGTTCTGTATAATACACAAGTACCATTTGAGCAGTGTTGTCAATATAAAATATACTTTAGCATTGGAGTATGCTAGAAAGTGAAACTAATAGAACATTAGGTGCCAATGATCTGCCATCAGCGGTCCAATTACCCTGGAACACGTATTTTGGCAGAAACTTTCTTATAATGCCTTTGAAACCAACTTGAGACTCCCAAACCTACTTGTAATTCCTAAAAATATCTAATAATAACATTTCAGTACTAATTACCGATTTTCATATATGCATTTTAATAAATTAATTTAAAATTAGATTCTTTTAAATTTAGTGTTACAACGTTAAAGCCAAGTTTCTCGTTCAAGAGAAATATGACTTGTATACCCGTGAGAAATCGAATGTCGTTTATGTTTATAGTTGTTTAAATGTTCTCCGGAGCACTTGCATCTCGGTCCGTGTTCTTATAATGGTTGAGATAGGGAAAGATCATACTGTCTATTATTTATATACAGTGGTTTTCAGTTTCAAGGGACAAGCGAATAAGAACCCGTGTACCGGGTTTCTGGGCTGTTTCAAATTTCGCTACTTTTGGGCTCGACTTCGCTTGAAACAAAAATTAATTCTGATTTTGGAGGTTTGGACTACAATATGATTATAATTTGTCTTGAACTGTGGGTGCCCCCCTTCTTATTTATTTTGGTCCTTGTATTAGATCTAAGATAAGGGTTGGGATTAGGGAACTTTACAGTGAAGGATGCACAGGTATCTGCCCAATGAAACCAGGCCCTAAAATAAAAAATAAATTGTATATATCTTGCTTCTACCGGATAACGCCTCTGCACCCTTAGAACCCAATAGACTGACAAATATGTTGTCAGAAATTAGTTGTCTTTATCAGGATCCCTAATTTGCACCTTTACCTGATTAAATAGCCAAACACAAATACCTAGGCTCAATTCTCCCAAGCACAGATAAAGCCAGACTAATAATTAGCTAATAATGATAATGCTATAGTCAGGTAATTAACAAATATTCTTTGTTTTTTTTTATCAAAAATAGACTACAATATTAAAAAGATACAAAATTATTTTCTAATGCATATTTTAAATTCTTCTTCTCTACTTTCTTTTATCCAGCGATATTTGGTTCTCCTTTCTGCGCTTCCTCTTCTTTTTGTGTTCTCAATATAAGTGGTGATACATCACGTAATGGATAGAATCAAACCGGTTTTTGTTTCCTTTTCGTACTCCTGAAAAAAAAATCAATCCTGTTTCTTTCTTCTTTTTTTTATCTGAGACTCTTTGCTTATTTGTAATCTAATTTGTCCCTATTTCTCTATTATCCCTTCACTTTACTACCTATCTATCTTACCTCTTACTCGACGTTCCATAGCTTTCCACTTTTAAAATTTCTCACATACAAAATTTTTTCTCTCCTAGTACATTTTATCTACCTTTCTCCTAAAAACCTTTTTTTTTCACTCATACGATTCTCCATCCATTTATTTATCATACAACAATTTCAAAATTCTCATTCTAGCTACCCACGACGACAAGGGGCTGCTCCCATTCATTAGGCCTATAACATATAACATTAAAATACAAATTTACAATGCATATGCGTTTTTGTACTTTAAAATATATTCACCTTTCTTATAACACTTTTCAATATATTTACATAAATAAAAGAAAAAATTAAATATATAACACCTTTTTTTTAATACATCACATTTCAACACACTCTACTCTCGCTGGGCCTTGCGTTGTTAGGTAGCTACAATAATTCTCAAAACAATTCTCAAAAATCAAATACTTCACAATCCAGGTGAATCGTATCCCCCTCAACATATAAGATAAATTCCGCTAGTATAAAATAAATTCCAAACAAACATTAAAAAAATGACCAAATCTAAAATCTATAATCTAAAAATTCATAAAATCCTATACTCTAACAATTCAATGAGATTTAAATATTACCTAATAAATAAACTTAAAAATACTGAACAAATCCTGAAGCTAACTATTATAATCTGAAAATTCTGATTAAACTATGAAATCAAACACTTCATTAAAAGTTCGAAATATTTAACTTAAATATTCTTTGTTAATCACCGTTTTTTTCTTTTTTACTTCAAACTGTCATTAGAGCATATTGGCTTTCAGTTATGATATTTAGGAGTTCACTAGAATGGTGCACTTTTCTGACTGAGGGAATATGCCATATGACAGGCCAAGGACAGCTAATCTTCATGACTGTCTCACTAAAAATTCTGAAAAGTCCGCCCAGGTTCTTTAACCTGCTCCCTCAAAAAGTCTGAATAGATTTTAATTCATGTTTCAGTGTCCCAGCATTCACAGTTAGGTCGTTTTGTTGGGCTCTTTTTTCACTTTTAACCTACACTTACCTGTAGGTTATCTGATAAACCGATTATATTTTGTCCTCGTTTTACCCATCAACGTCAAGCAATAAATATTTGAATTACTAACCTTCATAATTCTGCCGTTCACTATTTTATTATAGCGTTCAGAAATTTTTGGGCTATTGATTAGCACCGGTTTGGGATATACGCAGGGTTGCCAACTTTTCGGTGCGTGAAAATATTTCCTGGGCATCCAAAAATGTGCCTTTCATAACCAAATTTTGCGAACAATTTGTCTATAACATATATCTATAATAGGTCCATCTTGAAAAGTCAGAAACTAGTTTTTTTTACCGCGACTTGTGACATTGACCAAATATGCTTTATAAACCTCTTTCAAAGCGGCCAGTTAACATCAAATTTAATGATAACAAATTTTTTTATTTAATACAATAATTCATCTCATTTACAATATAATCTTGGACTGCTTGGTCAATGGGCTGAGGTTTGGCTGCTTTAAATCGATGTCGCCAAGTACAACGTCATTCCATTCAGGAAAATGAATCCTTGCTGCTATTTCTTTCTCTAAGACAACCCAATCTCCTTTGTAAACAACGAGCAAGGTCTTAAAATCATCATTGACAATAAACTAAAAATCAGTACACATGCTAAGAAGTCTGCTGCTGGTGCTAGTTCAACTCTGGGGGCTGATTAAGCGTTCCCTTTCCACTCGTTCCATAAAAGTCATCGGTATTCTGTATAAGAAACTTGTTCGTCCCAAGCTTAAAGTTGGAATGTCTCTATCCTCCCCCAATTTTAAGAATACATAAAAGTTTTGGAATATATGCAGAGACGCGTCACCAAAGTGATATCCAGCATTTGGAAGCTTTTATACTCTGCAAGACTAGCAAAGCTCAAACTCCCAACACTCATAAACAGGAGAAATAAAGGTTATGCCATTCTAACCTATAAGCTAACGAAGACTAATGCTCTCCCAGCATTATTTCCAATTGTTGTTCCTGATTCAAGAACCAGAAGTCATTGGCTGAAACTTGTTAAGCAGTCTAAACTATCCAGAGTCCTCACCCAATTGTTTTTCTCAAGAATTGTCAACAGGTGAAGTAATACATCTGAAGATACAGTTACTGCATGTACTACAGTTACAACATGGCAGGCCATGCTAAGTGACGCTAAATGAACCTCAGTTTTGGCTTTTCTCTCTCTCACTGTGCCTGTGTGTCCGAGAGGATGTGATACCATCTATAGGTAGAGCTGAAAAGGTGTGCTGCCATCTATAAGTAGAGCTGAAAAGATAATAGCACTTGAGACGTGTCGCCATCTATAATTTTAAATGTAAAACTCACTGAAAGTTTTCTTTTATGCGGCAGACTCCGTAGTAATCTATGGCTGTTTTTTTTTAATCCAAAAGTACCCTTTTTTTATTAATTTTGATACTCAGTCATCAATTAAAAGATTTGGAATCTACCAAGTAGTAGAATTTGTTCTATACAAAAGTGCTTTCTTATTAATTTTTCATACTCAGTCATCGATTTAAAGACTGAATTTATCAAGTAGTTGAGTTTGTTCTATGCAAAAAGTGTTTTTCTTTCATTAGTTTTGTTGTTCAATAATCAATTAAAAGACTTGGAATTGATCAAGTTACTGAGTTTGTTCTATGTAAAAGTGTTTTCTTATTAATTTTTGTATTCACTCATCAATTAAAAGACTTGAAATTTATCGTGTAGTTAATTTTTTTCTATGAAAACATCCTTTTTTATTATTTTTTAATACCCTGTCATCAATTAAAAGACTTGGAATTTACCAAATAGTTGAATTTGTACTATGCAAAAGTGTTTTCCTATTAATTTTCGATGATCACTCATCAATTAAAAGACTTGGAATTTTCCAAGTAGTTGAATTAGTTCTATGTAAATAGAACTATTAGTTTATGATACTCAGTCATCAATAAAAAGACTTGGAATTTATCAAGTAGTTTAATTTGTTCTATGTAAAAGTGTTTTCTTTTTAATTTTTTATATTCCCTCATCAATTAAAAGACTTGGAATTTATAAGGTAGTTGAATTTTCTATGCAAAAGTGTTTTCTTAGTAATTTCGATTCTCAGTCATCAATTCAAAGACTTGGAATTTGCCCAGTAGTTGAATTTTTTCTATCCAAAAGTACTTTTATATTAATTTTGATACTCAGTCATCAATTAAAAGACTTGGATTTTACCAAGTAGTCGAATTTGTTCTATGCAAAAGTACTTTTATATTAATTTTGATACTCAGTCAACAGTTAAAAGACTTTGAATTTACCATGTAGTTGAATTTGTTCTATGCAAAAGTGATTTCTTCTTAATTTTGATACTCAGTCACCAATTAAAATACTTTGAATTTATCTAGTAACTGATTTTGGTACATGCAAAAGTGCTTTTTTATTAATTTTTAATACTTAGTCATTAACTAATGGAGTTAGAATTTACTAACTAGTTGAGAGCGTAATTTAAAAGCGTTTTATTATTAATTTTTTATATTCACTCAATCATTAAAGGAATTGAATCTTATCAAGTAGTTGTGTTTGTTCTATTTAAAAGTGTTGTTTTCTTATTAATTTTTGATATTCACTCATCAATAAAAAGACTTGGAATTCATCAAGTAGTTGAATTTGTTCAATGCAAAAGTACTTTTTTTTATTAATTATTGATGCTCAGTCATCAATTAAAAGACTTGGAATTTACCAAGCAGTTGAACTTGTTCTATGCAAAAGTACTTTTATATTACTTCTTGATACTCTGTCATCAATTAATAGACTTGTGAGTCTGCTAGTAGTACCTGTGTCTCTGAAAATTCTTTTTTCATACATCTCCAACTTTTTAATAAACCATCTAAACGTTTGATGTGCTAACATACCCTAAAAATAATGGAAATATCACAATTTGATGTGTAAAATACTTTTAAAGAAATAACGACATGTAGAATATTAACATAAATATAAGTTACATACATCATTATACATTATTAACATCATTGAACAACTTTGGAAACTTTGAATATGATCCATAAAATAATTCATCATGTTCCCTCTTGATACTGTAGCTATTCTCTTCTCTTAGTTCGTAACCAGTAGGATAATCAATAATCTATTTTCAGTCATACACTATTTTTACTGGGATATCACCTACAGGCTCAATATATGTTTCATCCTTGGTGTTATTGGGTTCATTGACTATATCTGTGCACATGCGCTTTATTTCCCATCAATTCATCTCTATATTCATTATTGATAATGTCTGCCAATGCCCTTCTTATTTTGCTAGCGATTTCACTATCTATTATCACATTGTTTCTATACAGGTAAAAGTTCTGGCACGTAGACAAGATATGGTTAATTACTTTTGTGCAGGAGTATGCCTGTCTTCTTTTGCCTTTGCTTTCATTTGAATAATAATACCATAACGTTGGCAATAGGATCTACAAACAGGTATTGTGCTACCACTAACAGTAACAAGAAGTTGTTCCCCATAATCTACAATTAATTTTATGTTAGTATTCTCTTTTAGCACTATCATCTCTAGAAATAATTCTCTAGCATATCCACCATTTTGTATTTTGAATGATTTCGGTAGTCCAAACAAATCTAAACTCTCACTGTCATGACAACGCAGGCATACGTCTCCAATAGTGTTACCACTAGTGCTTGTTTAGAAGTTCAAATATTTGTCTTTGTCAGCATTTAACGCGACGATGACTTTATCATGTGTACACACTTTTTCGAATAATTCATTTTTACTTTTTTAAAAATGTAATGCAAGTGTTTATCCTTCCAGTGTACGAAAAGTACTGATTTAATAGATACAAAGAAACTAGTTAGTGTAGATAACCAGCCATAGAGTACCACTAGCACAGCCACGAGGTGTCGATGAATAGCCATAGAGTACCACTAATACAGCAGCATAAATAGAAAATAAATAAAAAAAAATGTTGAATAATTTCTAAGTCCAAACAAAATTCTAAGTAAAAAAAAAGTTCTACTACAAACAATATTTTTCTAATAGTATCATTCTCATTCTCATGTATCATTCCCATTTATTCTCATTCTTATACCTATATCATTCTCGTTTTGTGCTTCGAAAATATAAATATGAATTTTAAATAAATGTGAATTTTTCTGTTTTAAGTTTATTTCATCTCATTTTAAGACATACAAAAAGTTGAAAAAAGGTCTATGTTAAAAATATAAAAAAAGTTAAAAAAAGTTAAAAAAATTCAACTTAAAAAAGTATTAGAAAATTAGGGGAGAAGCCGAAAATTTGGGGGAGGGGTATGAGGGTTCTTGGAGGTTGGGGTCCTTGGTGGATGGGGTTCTTGATATTTGGGGTCCTTAGTGATTTTGGTCCTTGGTGGTTGAGATATGGATGTTCAAGGGCTGTCGTATCATTGCCTAAAATGTATACGGCTTCATTAATTTCGACTTTATGTATAACCCCAATACTAAACTATCTTATATTAACTGCACTCCATTCCTCACTTAGCACTTTTATTTTATAGTAATCACACTTATACATTTGAAATTCCCGTGTTAAATATACTTAATGTAGATCTCGTATAAAAGATGTAAAATCGATTTCATCCGAACCGAATAAAACATATGTATCTCTTAAGGGGGTCATCATTCGCTCAGACTTACGCGTTGTTGGTATGTGATTAATATTTTAAACTTTTCCCTCTTCGGAAATTTAAATAAAAATTTATTCATATTACTGTCATTTTGGGTTTATAACCCAATCACTACTTGATTTCGAAGGATTGTTCTGAAAGCGATTAAAATTTAAACCCTTTCTCTTCGGAAATTTAAATAATTACTATGGCTGTTTTTTAATCCAAAAAGTACCTTTTTTTATTAATTTTGATACTCAGTCATCAATTAAAAGATTTGGAGTCTACCAAGTAGTAGAATTTGTTCTATACAAAAGTAATTTCTTATTAATTTTTCATACTCAGTCATCAATTAAAACACTGAATTTATCAAGTAGTTGAGTTTGTTCTATATAAAAGTGTTTTTCTTTTATTAATTTTGATGCTCAATCATCAATGAAAAGACTTGGAATTTATCAAGTTACTGCGTTTGTTCTATGTAAAAGTGTTTTCGTATTAATTTTTATATTCACTCATCAATTAAAAGACTTGAAATTTATCATGTAGTTGAATTTTTCCTATGCAAAAATACTTTTGTATTAATTTTTAATACTCTGTTATCAATTAAAAGACTTGGAATATACCAAATAGTTGAATTTGTTCTATGCAAAAATGTTTTCTTTTTAATCTTCGATGGTCACTCACCAATTAAACGACTTAGAATTCACCAAGTAGTTGAATTAGTTCTACGTAAAAGTACTTTCTTATTAATTTTTGATGCTCAGTCATCAATTAAAAGACTTGGAATTTATCTAGTAGTTGAATTTGTTCTATGCAAAAGTGCTTTTTTATTAATTTTTAATGCTCAGTCATAAATTAAAAGACTTTAGATTTATCAAGTAGTTGAATTTATTCTATAAAAAAGTGCTTTTTAATCAATTTTTAATGCTCAGTCATCAATTAAAAGATTTGGAGTTTACCAAGTAGTTGAGTTTTATATGCAAAAGTACTTTTTTATTATTTTTTATACTCAATCATCAATAAAAAGACCTGGAATTTATCAAGTAGTTTAATTTTTTTTATGTAAAAGTACTTTTTTATTATTTTTTTATGCTCAGTCACCAATTAAAAGCCTCGGAATTTATCAAGGAGTTGAATTTGTTTTATGTCAAAGTGTTTTTTTGTTAATTTTTTACATTCACTCATCAATTAAAAGACTTGGAATTTATCAGGTAGTTGAATTTTATACGCAAAAGTGTTTTCTTAGTAGTTTCGATACTCAGTCATCAATTCAAAGACTTGGAATTTGCCCAGTAATTGGTATTTTTTCTCTCCAAAAGCACTTTTATATTAATTTTGATACTCAGTCATCAATTAAAAGACTTGGAATTTACCAAGTAGTCGAATTTGTTAAGTACTTTTATATTAATTTTGATGCTCAGTCAACAGTTAAAAGACTTTGAATTTACCATTTAGTAGAATTTGTTCTATGCAAAAGTGATTTCTCATTAATTTTGATCCTCAGTCACCAATTAAAATACTTTGATTTTATCTAGTAACTGAGTTTGTTACAGGCAAAAGTGCTTTTTTTTATTAATTTTTAATACTTAGTCATTAATCAATGGAGTTGGAATTTATTTTGAGTTGGTTCTATGTAAAAGCGTTTTCTTATTAATTTTTTATATTCACTCATTAATTAAAGGACTTGAACCTTATCAAGTAGTTGTGTTTGTTCTATTTAAAAGTGTTGTTTTCTTATTAATTTTTGATATCCACTCTTCAATCAAAAGACTAGGATTTCATCAAGTGGTTGAATTTGTTCTATGCAAAAGTACTTTTTTTTATTAATTATTGATGCTCAGTCATCAATTAAAAGACTTGGAATTTACCAAGTAGTTGAATTTGTTCTATCAAAAGTACTTTTTTATTATTTTTTGATACTCAGTCATCAATTAATAGACTTGTGAGTCTGCTAGTGGTATCTATGTCTCTGAAAACTCTTTTTTCTTACATCTCCGACTTTTTAATAAACAATCTAAACATTTGATGTGCTAGTGTACCCTAAAAATAATGGAAATATAACAAAGTGATGTGTAAAATATTTTTAAAGAAATAACGACATGTAGAATATTAACATAAAACTAAGTTACATACACTATTATACATTATTAATATCATTGAAAAATTTTGGAAACTTTGAATCTGATCCATAAAATAATTCATCATGTTCTCTCTTGATACTGTAGCTATTCTCTTCTCTTATTTCCATCAATTCATCTTTGTATTCATTATTGATAATGTCTGCTTATGCCCTTTTTATTTTGCTAGCGATTTCACTGTCTATTATCACATTGTTTTTGTATAGGTAAAAGTTCTGGCACGTAGACAAGATATGGTTAATTACTTTAGTGCAGGAGTATGCCTGTCTTCTTTTACCTTTGCTTTCATTTGAATAATAATACCAGAACGTTGGCAATAGGATCTACCAACAGGTAATTTGTTACCACTAACAGTAACAAGAAGTTGTTTCCCATAATCGACAATTAATTTTATGTTAGCATTCTCTTTTAGCATCATCTCTGGAAATAATTCTCTAGCATATTCACCATTTTGTATTTTGAATGGTTTCGGTAGTCAAAACAAACCTAAACTCTCACTGTCATGACAACGAAGGCAAACGTTTCCAATAGTCTTACCACTAGTGCTTGCTTCGAAGTTCAAATTTTTGTCTTTGTCAGCATTTAACGCGACGATGCCTTTATCATGTGTACACACTTTTTCGAATAATTCATTTTCACTTTTTTAAAAATGTGATGCAAGTGTTTATCCATCCAATGTACGAAAAATACTGATTTAATAGATACCAAAAAACTAGTTAGTGTAGATAACCAGCCCTAGAGTACCACTAGTATAGCCACGAGGTATCGATGAATGACCATAGCAGCCGGATAAATAAAATATAAATAATAAAAAAAAAGTCCAAAACAAATTCTAAGTAAAAAAAAGAAAAGTTCTACTACAAATATTATTTTTCTAATAGTAAATGTCACGACTAACATACCTGTATCATTCTCATTTTGTAGTTCGAAAATATAAATATCAATTTTAAATAAGTGTGAATTTTTTTGTTTTAAGTTTATTTCATCTCATTTTAAGACATAAGAAAAGTTGAAAAGATGTCTATGTTAAAAAAATTAAAAAAAGTTAAAAAAAAGTTAAAAAGATTCAACTTAAAAAAGTATTTAACAAATGAGGGGAGAAGCCGAAAATTTGGGGGAGGGGGTATGGGGGTCCTTGGAGGCTGGGGTCCTTGGTGGCTGGGGTTCTTGATGGTTGGGGTCCTTAGTGACTATGGTCCTTGATGGTTGGGATATAGATGTTCAAGGGCTGTCGTATGATTGCCTAAAATGTATACGGCCTTATTAATTTCGACTTTATGTATAACCCCAATACTACACATTATCCTATATTAACTGAATTCCACTCCTCGCTTGTATATTACAGGGGTCACACTAATAAGTTTAAAATTCCCGTGTTAAATATGTAAAAAGATGTAAAATCGATTTCATCTGAACCGAATAAAAAATATGTATCTCTTAAGGGGGTCATCATTCCCTCAGACTTACATATTGTTGGTATGTGATTAATATTTTAAAGTTTTCTCTCTTCGGAAATTTAAATAAAAATATATTAATATTACTGTCATATTGGATTTATAACCCCATCACTACTTGATTTTTATTAGTTTTTTTCTAAATTTAAAAAATCACAAATCACTAAAACGCAAACCTGACACTATCATCAGGTACTAAATCAAAAGTATGGATTAAAAATTGACGTACGTTCAAAGTTAAGTATGTATAAAACAATTTTGTTTGATCTTAATATATTGTTTTAAGGGTATATACTAACAACTGGTTTATTTTAAGTGTTATTCAAACTATTTTATAACTTACTGGGGACGTTAAAAATCAACACTTGAAACAAAAACTAGCTATATTTTATATTAAATTTGATTTTATATTGTAGTATTATTAAGTTTTATTGTTATTATTAATTTAAAGTATATGAAATTATTATATTTTGTTATATTATATTATATTTATGTTAAATTTTCGATTTATATATGTTTATATAATTTTTCGATTTTTTATAGGCTTAGGCGTTTCCCTTCCTCACGTCCTTTTCCCCCCTAATATACTCGATGAAAATTTTGAGATAGCTATTTTGTCCAAAATAGTTCAAAGATCTCGTAGCAGACTTCCGTAGCAACCATCAGCTCTCCCTTTACCCTTTATTTGAAAATCTTGTTTTCCAGTCTTTTTCCCATCTTTAAATGTTGCTCCTTACTTTCAGTTGAAAATTATTTTTTTTTAATTTTCTTTATATCTGACCGTTTTTCAAATCATGCCAGGAAGTGCTCTTCTCCTCCACGTGCAAAATTTTAAAATCCGGAAATACATTTTTTCGTTTGATTTTCTTTCTAATGCCAAATTTTTACAAAAGGTTTTCTTTGCGGTAATTCAGTAAACGCAGGCAAGTTTGAAATGAAGTTATTACAAAACGTTGCAATACGTGAGCAGGTAAGTAACCACAATGTTTTCTCTTCATATTTTCTTTTCAGAAACCTAATCGAAATTATTATCCATCACAAATTGTGAAATTTGTGAAATGAGAAAAATGTGAAGACTTCTGAATGTGAAATGTGAAAACTTGTGAAAAAAAAAATTAATTTTGCGAAATAATACCATGAATCCTTGCTTCAAAAAACAGAAATTTAGATTTTTAGAAAAAGTTTGGGATTAAAGTTTTAATACATTTAAAACGTTTAATGCCATAAAAAGTAAGCAAGAAAACATACACTATTTTGTATAAAAAATGAACTGCACACCAAGAAATAATTTCTAAAGTTGTCATTGCGTATCAATTCCTTGGCATTCAAGAAGCAACTATTTTTTTTAACAAGATTTTCAGGGTTTTAAAACCTAAGAAAAAATTTCATATCTCTCATAAGTTTTTGTGAGATTAAACAGCATAACCTGATTTTAAACACAGCACTTATGATTATTTTTAATGGACCGCTTGATACCAAAACAACTTTTCACAATCATCGTCCTTATTCTTCAATTCTGACTCCTGTGCCCTAATTACCTTCCCGGTACCACTAAGTACGAGGGACGCTCCAAAAACAAGGGAAATTTCTATTAACAAGTTAATGGCAACCCGTTTTCTTCGATTGTGAAGGAGTTGTATTTGCGGACTTCAAATAAGGTTGAAGAACTATCACAGGAGTCTATAATGTAGAAGTTTGGAGAAAATTGTGAACAGAATTAGCTAAAAAGTGTCCAGGAGAGCTCTATTGTAGAATTCTGTTACATCACCCCCCAGCACATTCTTCAAGCGCTAAAAAAGAATTTTTGCGACAAGTTTTATATGAGCTATTAAACATCTCTCTACGATGTTCTGGCAGTCCGCTAGACCTATCACTCGAGAAATGGCACCAAAAGTGCCATTTTTAGTGGCATGTGGTACTTATAGACGGTGAAATTTATATAAAGCACGTACGTCTAAGCAATAGCTTTTTAATGAGCCATTAAACATCTCTTTATGATGTTCTGGTAACCTGCTTGTCCTCGTAGAAAAAAACGAGCAAAAAGGAGACATATCAGCGCTACCCATTAAAAAAAGGGATTTTCCTTGTTGATCAAGTTGGAGGACTGTAATTTTCCTATGCAAGGTTTTAGACCGTACTGATTCCAACGGTACACTTTCATTTCGAAATGACGCCGTTTTCAGGGGGTTTCAGACTTTTTTCGAAATCATCACAAATTTGGTTTTGCAATAAACTTTGTCTTCTCACTATTGCAAAAGGGGACACAAGCGTTATATCGTTTTCATTTTTGTTGAAAAGATGAACAAAACTCCTGCAGTTACGTAATTAAACTAAATCAAATCCACTTACTCTACTCAATTAATGTTAAGAAAACTAATTCGCTAAGGCTAGGAATAAGTAAAGATGAAAAGGTGACATTTGGTAACGAAAAAATTGATCAAGTGGATAGCTCCAGGTACCTTGGTAGTATCATTAGTAAATACGGTGGGTGCCTTGAAGATGTTAAAAGTAGAATAGCCAAGGCTCAGGGTGTTCTCAATGTTGGAAAAAGTTTGGAAGAACAGGAAGATAAGTCTGCGAACCAAGATTAGAATATCGGAAGCTACAGTAATGACAGTGGTCAGATATAGTTCTGAAGCATGGGGAAAAACGGAGAAGATTTGCTAGATGTTTTCCAGAGAAATTGCCTACGGATTGTTTTTGGTACCCGACTGACTGACCATATTTCAAACTGTATGCTGCATGATGAGTGTGGTTAATCCCACTTTCTAGGGCTATAATGAGAGAAAGGTTGAGATGGCTAGTGCACATTCTGCGGATGAAGGATGACAATTGTCAAAGACTATCCTTTTCGACCAACTGTCTAGGGCTAAACAGAAAGCAAGTCGTGCGCGGTTAGGGTGGAACGATGTTGTAAAGAAATATTGAACGGATATAGAAACTTCCTGGGAGGGTGTAAAGAGGGAGGACTTGAATAAATAGGGATGGAGAAGGAGCGATCGTAGCTGCGTTGACCTCAGGTAACTTGGTGCTGTGGTGAGTTTGTAGTAGTAGTAGTAGTAGTAGTAATTTTCTCGATACGGCTTTGATAGCTAGGTAGTACTTCCAAATTCAAAAGACATTACATATGTTTTTGACAGCTTTGACATAAATACAGAACTTGCGAATAATGGCCCAGTAATGTCAATTGGCAAGTCCTGGAAAAGCTATTAGAAACACTCTTTTTATATAATGTAATTTAAACCACCTTATGTGTGAATACTTGGAATACAGACCAAGCGTAGACAAAGGGGCTTGAAATGAGATGAAACGATGCATGTCATGCGCTTTGAGGTGTAGTGGGATACTTAAAGCTGTTTTTACTGTAAACGTGACGGCTACGCAAAGCATTATTTGATTTTTTTATTATTATTTTTTTTTTAATTGAATATATCTGTCATTTTTGTTAATTTTAATATAAAAAGATGTCTGTGAGAAAAGTGTCTCGTTTTCACTGTCAGTTTACATTCTCTTTCCAAATTTTATTTGCATTTAGGCAGGGTTTAACCTTGAGGACGAATTAACTTCGTTTTATTAAGGAAGGGGGTCAAATCTTAAAAATCGAAAACATATATCTTAAACATATATCTTAGCAAAATTTATGTCTCATTTCGAAGGGGGGCCTGCAAAATGTAAAATCTCACTTTTAAAAAGATCATATGCATTTTACGATAAAAACGTAAAATGATATTAATACAACAGTGATCCCATGTATAGCAGTCTTCCAAAGGTTCAGACAGGTTCAGAACCAAACATCAACGAATGTTGCCCTTGTTTCATTAGATTAATCAACAAAAAGTTTTGCACAAAATACGTTTTTCAAAAAAAAAGTAAAGAACTCCATTAAAGCAAAAATGAGCAAAAATAGAATCAAATAATCTACCAAGCATACAACTACCACAAATTCAGTATCATAATAAATGAAGCCCAAAACAAACAGATTTTAAAATAAGTCAAACTCAAAACGAGCAGAACTTGATCTGAGTAGGGTTCTAAGCCCTATGCTTTCTAAAAGCCAGAATATAATTTGTACTTTACTGACAAAATTCAAATGGATTATCTGAAAAAAATGTGCATTGTCAGTTTAATATACATATGCTGATATTTATTCCTTAAAATCATAATTAATTTTTGTTTTCTTAAAGTTATAAGTGAAAACATTTCAAAGAATTTTTTCAGTAAAGCACAAATTATATTCTGGCTTTTCCTCCAACCACTAGTTTTAGTTTTCCTCCAATCACTTTTGACTATTAAAAAGGGCACTAGCCCTTCGAAGTTATGAAATTTCTATTACAACGCTCCATAAAAACCTTATATGCCCCCAGGGTATAATTTATAACCCTTGCCCTAAGGGGTGTGGGGGGGGGGTGTTTATCATCCTCAAAGAACTAATATCCAGAACTTTCAACTACGTTGAAAAAAATGGCTATCTCAAAATTTTGATCGGATGCGTTTGAAGAAATGATGGACGTGAGAGGGAGGTTATTTGCGCTCCAATTAGTTCCGACTAGCCTATTAAAAAGGGCAATAGCCCTTTCAATTTCAAGTTGAATGAGCCTTTTTTGAAGTTTCTACGACAACTTTCGCTATAAAAAACCTTATATACCCCCAGGGCATAACTTACAACCTTAACCCAGATGGCTCTGGGGGGGGGGTGGGTGGGGAGTGTCATCCTCAAAGATCTAATTTCCAAAACTTTCATCTACGTAGAACAAAATGGTTATTGACATTTTGATTGGATGTGTCTGGGGAAATGGTGAGTTTGAGAGGGGGGCTAGTTGCCCTCCGATCACTTTCGACTATTAAAAATGGTCCTAGCCCTTTCAATTTCCAGTCGAATGAGCCCTTTTTGCTGTCTCTACAAAAACGCTTTCTATAAAAACCTTATAAGCCGACAGGGCATAACTTATAACTTCCGTGAGGGGTTTGGGGGTTTGTCATCTTCAAAATCACAATTTCCAGAACTTTCAACTGCACTGAACAAAATGGCTATCTCAAAAAGTTAATTGAATGTGTTTGGAGAAATAGTGGGCGTGAGAGGGGGGGGGTTAGTTTCTCTCCATTCACTTTCTACTATTAAAAAGGGCACTAGCCCTTTCAATTTCCAGTCAAATGAGCCCTTCTACGACAAAACTTTCTATATAAACCTTATATGCCCCCAGAGCATAACTTACAACCCTTGCCCTAAGGGCTCTCAGGGGGTTGTCATCCGAAACATAATTTCCAGAACTTTTAACTACGTTGAACATAATGAATATCTCAAAATTTTGATTGGATGTGGTTGGGGAAGAGGTTGGCGTGAGAGAGGGTTTAGTTGCCCTCCAATTATTTTCAACTATCAAAAAGGGCACTAGCCCTTTGAATTTTCAATCGAATGAACCCTTTTTGAAGTTTTATGACAACACTTTGTATAGAAACCTGATATAACTCCAGGGCATAACTTACAACCCTTGCCCTGAGGGTTGTGGGGGGGGGGGGGTTGTCATCCTCAAAGAAATAATTTCCAGAACTTTTAACTATGTTGAACAAAATGGCTATCTAGAAATTTGGATTGTATATGTTTGGGAAAATGATAGGCGTGAGAGGGGGGTTAGTTGCCCTCCAATTACTTTCGATTATTAAAAAGCCCACTAACTATTTCAATTTCGAGTGGAATGAGCCCTTTTTGAAGATTCTACGACAAGGCTTTCTATAAAACCTTATACGCCCCCAGGGAAAATCTTACAACCCTGTCTTGAGGGCTGTGGGGGGGGGGTTGTCATCATTAAAGGCCTAATTTCCAAAAATTCCAACTACGTTGAACAAAAATGGCTGTCTAAAAATTTTGACTGTATGTGTTTGGGGAAAAGGTGGGCGTGAGGGGGGGGGGGTTAATTGCCCTCCTATCACTTTCGACTATTAAAAAGGGCACTAGCCGTTTGAATTTCCAATCGAATGCGTTCTTTTTCAAGTTTCTACGACAAAGCTTTCAATAAAAACCTTGTATGCCCTCAGGGTATAACTTATATCCCATGCCCTGAGGGCTCTGAAGGGGTTATCATCCGAAACGAGCAGAAATTACAATAAATAACCGAGTCAAACTCAAAACGAGCAGAAATTAACATAAGTTGGGCGCCAAACCCCTATGCTTTCCCAAGGCCAGAACAAAATTTGCTCTTTACTGAAAAAAATATAAATGTTTTTACTTTTTTAACTTTAATAAATCAAATATGATTAACATTTTGATTACTAAATATCAGTATATGTATATTAAACTGACAATGCAAATTCATTGGGCGTGGAAGGGTGGGAGTGGAAGGGGGATTAGTTGCCCTCCAATCTCTCTCGACTATTAAATAGGGCAGCAGCCCTTTCTATTTTCAATCAAATGAGCCCTTATCGAAATTCCCACGACAACTCCTTCGATACGAAGTGCCCTGGTCTAAACGACAAGAACAACAAAAAATAATACATTATACCCACATCGGTCTTTACCATAAAAATGTCAAGCCTTCCAATCACTTTCGACTATTAAAAAGGGCACTAGAGTAGTGAGCTAGTATAAGATTGAAAAGATACATGAAAAGATACATGGAATTGCACAATAATATGCACTGCAGTATCACGTGGACATTTTAAAAAGGCTGGCAAAGCTATAAAGTGACCAAACACGTTTTGAGAGTATAGTCAAGATTGTATAAGACAACCAGAGTGGCTTTTTGTTATTGTTATCAACTGTACAAGAATATGCATGCTCCTTCCACGTGCATATTGCAAAAAAAAAGAGCAGTACAAGCGGGGATTCCCCACTGGTTCTTGAAATCTGGCTTGTTACACAAGTTTGTTTCAACTCGACCTTTTCATGGATGCTACAATCAGAATTGTTTGATTGACATTTGCAAAAAGGGATAAGGGATTCGCGAATTGGACTGTACGAATGATCTTATTTGAATAATAGTGAAAAAAACAGAGCTAGATAACATTTGAGAATTGGATCGCATGAAGATGGAGAAAAAAAAGGGTTAAAGTGATTAGCAGTTAAGGTAACCCTGAAGAGCATGTCAATTCATACCTTATTTATTATAAATTTGGAACAATATCAATCTATGGAAATGGTTAACGATGATAAAATGGTCTTGTGACTTGACCTAGCTTTACTTCTTCGATGTGTTCCGTATAATACACAAGTGGCGTTTGAACAGTGTTGTAAATTTAAAATAGAGTCTAACGTTGTAGTATACTAAAAAGTTGATACTAAGAGAGATGTAGATGGCAAGAACAGAATTTTAATAATGGATAGCTTTACTTCTTCGATGTGTTCTGTATAATACACAAGTGGCGTTTGAACAGTGTTTTCAGTTTAAAATAGAGTCTAACGTTATAGTATACTAGAAAGTTGATACTAAGAGAGATGTAGATGGCAAGAAAAGAATTTAATAATGAAATTCAGAACAAACCTTAGAAATCCTTGTAAATTAACTAGTAAGGCGTATGTGAGTACGAACCATCAAGGATCATAAGCACCAACGACCCTAACCAGCAGAGACATCAACCCCCAAAAGGTCCCCTATCCCCAAACTCGAAGGGCACCCCCTCCCTCCAACTTTTTGGCCCCCTCCCATTTTTTGATTTTTTTAATTTTTTTTATTATTTTTTTTTAACATGATATAAGTTTTCAACTTTTTTTAACATGTCTTCGAATGAGATGAAACATACTTGAAATGACAGTAAGGAATTAAATTTCTTTGGAGTACCGAAAAAATTCAACTCTTATGTTGGTGGATTGGATTTCTTGAATTGAAATGCAAGAGTTGGAATATTTCAGTAGTGTTTTGTCGTGGTTTACCTTGTCACAGTTACATTCTCTTGATTTTTCAAAGTTCATTTTTGAATTTCTTTCGTTAAAATGCGAGAGTTGAAATATTTCAGTAGTGTTTTGTCGTGGTTTACCTTGTCACAGTTACATTCTCTTGCTTTTTCAAAGTTCATTTTGGATTTCTTTCGTTAGAATGCAAGAGTTGGAATATTTCATTAGTGTTTTATCGTGGTTTACCTTGTCACACTTACATCCCCTTGATTTTTCAAAGTTTATTTTGGATTTCTTTCGTTGAAATGCAAGAGTTGGAATTTCAGTAGTGTATTGTTATGGTTTACCTTGTCACAGTTACATTCTATTGATTTTTCAAAGTTCATTTTTGGTATCAGTTTGATTGAATTCTATATCATCAACCCTTTCTCGAATACAGGGGATACAATTGACAAAACCTAAGTATTGGATTATTTAAATTCTATATCAACAACCCGTTCTCAAATACATGGGATAAAATTGAAAAAATCTAAGCGTCAGAGTGAATAAATTTTCTATATCAACATCTATTGTTAGATACATCGAATATAATTGACAAAATCTAAGTATCAGAGTGAATAAATGCATTATCAACATCATTTGTCGGATATGTCAGTTAAAATTGACATGTCGGATAAAATTGACCAAATCTAAGTGTCAGAGTGAATAATTTTTTTTCTCAACATCTTTTGTCAGATACCTCAAATAAAATTTACAAAATCTAAGTGTTAGAGTGAATAATTTTTTTATCAACATCATCTGTCAGATACATCGGATAAAATTGACAAAATCTAAGTATCAGACTGAATAAATGCTTTATCAACATCATTTGTAGGATATATCGGACAAAATTTTTTTATCAAGGAAATATCTTAATGCGTTTAAGGTATAGTACGAATGGCTTGCAAATAACACGAAAATACTATCAGAATGAACAAATCCTTTATCAACATCCGTTGTTGGATTTGTCATTATGAAAAAATTGTGAGTAGGTAAGTAAGTAAGTAACAAACTCTGTCTTGAATTCACCTCTTGGATACACAATACAGAAATTTAATTAAGGAAATTATGAAACAAAAATTGAACAAATTCCTTATTAACATTCATTATCGATTGAAGTCGCTTCCTAGACAGACAATACAGCAACTTCACAAAATCTAAGTATAAGAGTGATTAAATTTTATATCAACATCCATTTCTCGGATACATAGGAAAAAGCTGACAAAATCTAAGTGTTAGAGTGAATAATTTTTTTTTTATCAACATCTTTTGTCAGATACATCGGATAAAATTGACAGAATCTAAGTGTCAGAGTGAATAGTTTTTTTTTATCAACATCCTTTGTCAGATACATCAAATAAAATTGACAAAATCTAAATTTTAGAATGAATAAATGCTTTAAAAACATCCTTTATCGAATATGTCGGATAAAATTGACAAAATCTAAGTATCAGAGTGACTAAATTCTTTATCAACATCCTTTTCTCGGATACATAGGATAAAATTGACAAATTCACATAATCTAAGTATAAGAGTGATTAAATTTTATATCAACATCCATTTCTCGGATATATAGGAAAAAGCTGACAAAATCTAAGTGTTAGAGTGAATAAATTTTTTTATCAACATCCTTTGCCAGATACATCGGATAAAATTGACTAAATCAAGTATCAGAGTGAATAGTTTTTTTAACAACATCCTTTGCCAGATACATCGAATAAAATTGATAAAATATAAGTGTCAGAGTGAATAAATTTTTTTATCAACATCCTTTGTCAGATACATCAAATAAAATTGACAAAATCTAAATTTCAGATGAATAAATGCTTTAACAACATTCTTTATCGGATATGTCGGATGAAATTGACAAAATCTAAGTATCAGAGTGACTAAATTCTACATCAACATCCTTTTCTCGGATACATAGGATAAAATTGAAATAATCTAAGTGTCAGAGTGAATAATTTTTTTTATCAACATCCTTTGTTAGATACATCAAATAAAATTGAAAAAATCTAAATTTCAGAATGAATAAATTTATTATCAACATCCTTTATCGGATATGTCGGATAAAATTGACAAAATCTAAGTATCAGAGTGAATAAATTCTTTCTCAACATCCTTTGTCAGATATTTCGGATAAAACTGACAGAATCTAAGTACCAGAGTGATTAAATTCCATATCAACATCCCTTTCTCGGATACATGGGATAAAATTGACAAAACCTAAATTTCAGAATGAATAAATGCTTTAACAACATCCTTTAATACAATCTATTCAGTCTGACACTTAGATTTTGTCAATTTTATCCGACATAACCGACAAGGGATGTTGATAATGAATGTATTCACTCTGATACTTAGATTTTGTCAATTTTATCCGATGTATCTGGCAAAGGATGTTGATAAAAAAAAATTATTCACTCTAACACTTAGAATTTGTCAATTTTATCCCATGTATCCGAGAAAAGGATGTTGATATAGAATTTAGTCACTCTGATACTTAGATTTTGTCAATTTTATCCGACATATCCGATAAAGGATGTTGTTAAAGCATTTATTCGTTCTGAAATTTAGATTCTGTCAATTTTATCCGATGTATCTGACAAAAGATGTTGATAAAAAAAAATTAATCACTCTAACACTTAGATTTTGTCAGCTTTTTCCTATGTATCCGAGAAATGGATGTTGATATAAAATTTAATCACTCTTATACTTAGATTTTGTGAAGTTGCTGTATTGTCTGTCTAGGAAGCGACTTTAATCGATAATGAATGTTAATAAAGAATTTGTTCATTTTTTTTCATAATTTCCTTAATTAAATTTCTGTATTGTGTATCCAAGAGGTGAATTCAAGAAAGAGTTTGTTACTTACTTACTTACCTACTCACAATTTTTTCATAATGACATATCCAACAACGGACGTTGATAAAGAATTTATTCATTCTGATAGTATTTTCGTGTTTTTTGCAAGCCATTCGTACTATACCTTAAACGCATTAAGATATTTCCTTGATAAAAAAAAATTTTCCGACATATCCGACAAATGATGTTGATAAAGCATTTATTCAGTCTGATACTTAGATTTTGTCAATTTTATCCGATGTATCTGACAGATGATGTTGATAAAAAAATTATTCACTCTGACACTTAGATTTTGTCAATTTTATCCGACATGTCAATTTTAACTGACATATCCGACAAATGATGTTGATAATGCATTTATTCACTCTGATACTTAGATTTTGTCAATTATATTCGATGTATCTGACAATAGATGTTGATATAAAAAATTTATTCACTCTGACGCTTATATTTTTTCAATTTTATCCCATGTATTCGAGATCGGGTTGTTGATATATAATTTAATCAATCCGATACTTAGATTGTGTCAATTTTATCCCCTGTATTCGAGAAAGGGTTGATGATATAGAATTCAATCAAACTGATACCAAAAATGAACTTTGAAAAATCAATAGAATGTAACTCTGACAAGGTAAACCATAACAATACACTACTGAAATATTATAACTCTTGAATTTCAACGAAAGAAATCCAAAATGAACTTGGAAAAATCAAGGGGATGTAAATGTGACAAGGTAAACCACGATAAAACACTACTGAAATATGCCAACTCTTGCATTTCAACGAAAGAAATTCAAAAATGAACTTTGAAAAATCAAGAGAATGTAACTGTGACAAGGTAAACCACGACAAAACACTACTGAAATATTCCAACTCTTGCATTTCAATGAAAGAAATCCAATCCACCAACATAAGAGTTGAATTTTTTCGGTACTCCAAAGAAATTTAATTCCTTACTGTCATTTCAAGTATGTTTCATCTCATTCGAAGACATGTAAAAAAAGTTGAAAAATTATATCATGTTAAAAAAAACAAAAAAAAATAAAAAAAATGGGGGGGGGGGCAAAAAGTTGGAGTTAGGGGGTGCCCTTCGAGTTTGGGGATAGGGGACCTTTGGGGGATTGATGTCTCTGCTGGTTAGGGTCGTTGGTGCTTATGATCCTTGATGGGACGTAATCACATACACCTTACTACTTAATTTGCAAGGATTTCTAAGGTTTGTTCTGAATTCCATTATTAAAATTCTTTTCTTGCCATCTACATCTCTCTTAGTATCAACTTTCTAGTATACTATAACGTTAGACTATATTTTAAACTGATAACACTGTTCAAACGCCACTTGTGTATTATACAGAACACATCGAAGAAGTAAAACTACCCATTATTAAAATTTTTTTCTTGCCATCTACATCTCTCTTAGTATCAACTTTTTAGTATACTATAACGTTAGACTCTATTTTAAATTGACAACACTGTTCAAACGCCACTTGTGTATTATACGGAACACATCGAAGAAGTACAATGTGCACGTGGAAGGAGCATGCATATTCTTGTACAGTTGATAACAATAACAAAAAGCCACTCTGGTTGTCTTATACAATCTCGACTATACTCTCAAAACGTGTTTGGTCACTTTATAGCATTGCCACCCTTTTTAAAATGTCCGCGTGATACTGTAGTGCATATTCTTGTGCAATTCCATGTATCTTTTCAGGTATCTTTTCATTCTTATACTATCTCACTACTCACTAGGCCTTTCGATTTCCAATCGAATGAGCCCTTTTGGAAACGACAATGCTTTCTATAAACACCTTATATGCCCCCAGGGCATAAATTACAACCCTTACCCTAAGGTCTGTTAGGGTGGTTGTCATCCTTTAAGACCGAATTTCCAGAACTTTCAACTACGTTAAACAAAATGACTATCTCAAAATTTTGATTGGAAGTGTTTGGGGAAATGGTGGGCTTGAGAGGGGCGGTAGTCGCTCTTCAGTCACTTTCAACTATTAAAAATAGCCCTTTCAATTTCCAATCAAATGAGCCCTTTTGAAGTTTCTACGACAAAACTTTTAATAAAAATCTTATATGCCCCCAGGGCATAACTTACAACCCTTGCCCTGAGTGCTGGGGGAGGGTGTCAAGACCTAATTTCCAGAACTTTCTACTACGTTGAACAAAATGGCTATCTGAAAATTTTGATTGGATGTGTTTGGAGGAATGGTGGGCGTGAGGGGGTTAGTTACCCTCCAATCACCTTCGACTATTACAAAGGGCACTAGCCCTCTCAATTTCCAACTGAATGAGCCCCTTTTGAAGTTTTACGACAACTCTATCTATAAAAACTTTATATGCCCCCAGGGTAAACTTACAACCTTTGCCCTTTGGGGCTCTAGGGGGTTTGTCATTCTTCAATACATAATTTCCAGAATTTTCAACTACGTTGAACAAAATGGTTATCTCTAAACTTTGATTGAATGTTTTTGAGGAAATGATGGGCGTAAGAGGGGGGTTAATTACTCTCCGCTTACTTTTGACTATTAAAAAGGGCAATTTCAATCTCCAATCAAATGAGCCCTTTTTGAAATTTTTATAACAACTTTCTGTATAAACTTTATATACCCCCAGGGCATAACTTACTACCCTTGCACTGAGGGCTCTGAGGGGTTTATCATCCTAAAAGACCTAACTTCAAGAACTTTCAACTACGTTGAACAAAATGGTTATCTCAAAATTTTGATTGGATATGTTTGGGAAAATGGTGGGCGTGAGAGGGACGTTAGTCGCTCTCCGATCACTTTCAACTATTAAAAAAGGCACTAGCCCTTTCAATTTCCAATTGAATGAGCCTTTTTGAAGTTTCTTCGCTTTCAATAAAAACCTTATATGTCCCCAGGGCATAACTTACAACCCTTGCCCTGAGGGTTGTGGGGGGGGAGGGTTGTCATCCTTAAAGACCTATTTTCCAAAACTTTCAACTACGTTGAATATAATGGCTATTAAAATATTGATTGGATGTGTTTGGGGAAAGATGGGCGTGAGAGGGGGGTTAGTTGCCCTCGAATCACTTTCGACTATTTAAAAGGGCACTATCCCTTTGAATTTCCAATCGAATGAGCCCTTTTTCAAGTTTCTACGACAAAGATTTCAATAAAACCCTTATATGCCCCCAGAGCAAAACTTATAACCCTTGCCCTGAAGACTGTGGGGGGACTCTCCCGCTCAAAGGTATAATTTCCTGAACTTTGAACAGCGTGGAACAAAATGGCTATATCAAAATCTTTATTGGATGTGTTTGGGGAAATTGTGGGCGTGGAAGGGGTGTTAGTTTCTTTCCAATCACTTTCGACTATTAAAAAGGCCACTAGTCATTTCAATTTCCAGTTGAATGAGCCCTTCTTGAAGTTTCTACGACAACGCGTTACATAAAAACCTTATATGTCCCCTGGGCATAATTTACAACCTTCGCCCTTAGGGCTGTGGGGGAGTTGTCATCCTCAAAGACCTAATTTCCAGAACTTAAATCTACGTTGAATAAAAGGGCTATCTCAAAATTTTGATTGGATGTGTTTTGAAAAATGGTGGGCGTGAGAGGGATGTTAGTCGCTATCCAATCCCTTTCAACTATTAAAAAACGCACTAGCCCTTTCAATTTCCAATTGAATGAGCCCTTTTGAAGTTTCTATGACAGCGCTTTCAATAAAAACTTTATATACCCCCAGGGCATAACTTACAACCCTGTCACTGAAGGCTCTGAGGGGGATATCATCCTAAAAGACCTAATTTCCAGAACTTTCAACTACGTTGAACAAAATGGATATCTCAAAATTTTGATTGGATGTGTTTGGGAAAATGGTGGGCGTGAGAGGGGCGTTAGTCACTATCCGATCACTTTCAACTATTCAAAAAGGCACTAGCCCTTTCAATTTCCTATTGAATGAGCCCTTTTGAAGTTTCTACGACAACACTTTCAATAAAAACTTTATATGCCCCCAGGGCATAACTTAAAACCCTTGCCCTGAGGGCTGTGAAGGGAGGGTTTGTCATCCTTAAAGACCTAATTTCCAAAACTTTCAACTATGTTGAAAAAAATGGCTATCTAAAAATTTTGATTGGATGTGTTTGGGGAAAAGGTGGGCGTGAGAGGGGGGTTAGTTGCCCTCAAATCACTTTCGACTATTAAAAAGGGTACTAGCCCTTTGAATTTCAAATCGAATGAGCCCTTTTTCAAGTTTCTACGACAAAGATTTCAATAAAAACCTTATATACCCCCAGGGCAAAACTTATAACCCTTGCCCTGAAGACTGCGGGGGGAGTGTTCTGCTCAAAGGTATAATTTCCTGAACTTCGAACGCCGTGGGACAAATTGGCTATCTCAAAATTTTTATTGGATGTGTTTGGGGGAATTATGGGCGTGGGGGGGGGGATAGTTGCCCTTCAATAACTTTCGACTATTAAAAAGGGCAACAGCCCTTTGAATTTCCAATCGAATGAGCCTTTGTTGAAGTTTCTACGAATACGCCTTCTATAAAAACCTTATATGCCTCTAGGGCATAACTTACAACACTTGCCCCGAGGGTTGTGGGGGATTGTCATCCTCAACAACATATTTTCTATGTGGAAATCAAGTACGCTGATGAAAATGGCTAAAATTTTGATTGGATATGTTTGGGGGAATTGTGGGCAGGGGGGGGGGGCTAATTGTCCTCCAGTCACTTTCGACTATTAAAAAGGGCACTAGCCCTTTGAATATCCAATCGAATGAGCCTTTTTTGAAGTTTCTACGACAACGCCCTCTATAAAAACCTTACATGCCCCCAGGGCATAACTTACAACCCTTGCCATGAAGGCTGTGGGAGAGTGTCCTCCTCAATAACATAATTTCTATCTGGAAATCAACTTCGCTGAACAAAATGACCATATCAAAATTTTGATTGGATGTGTTTGGGGGAATGATGGGCGTGTTGGGGGGCTAGTTGCCCTTCAATGACTTTCAACTATTAAAAAGGGCAAGAGCCCTTTGAATTTCCAATCGAATGAGCCTTTCTTGAAGTTTCTACGAATACGCCTTCTATAAAAACCTTATATGCCCCCAGGGCATAACTTACAACCCTTGTCATGAAGGCTGTGGGGGAGTGTCCTCCTCAATAACATAATTTCTATCTGGAAATCAACTTCGCTGAACAAAATGGCCATCTCAAAATTTTGATTGGATGTGTTTCGGGAAACGGTGGGCGCGGAAGGGGTGCTAGTTGCCTTCCAATCACTTTCGACTATTAAAAAGGGCACGGGCGACTCCAATTTCCAATAGAATGAGCCCTTTTCGAAGTTTCTACGACAACTTCTTCGATGCGAAGTGCCCTGCTCTAAAGGAAAAAAAAAATAATAAATCATACATAGTGCCAACATCGTTCTTATATGCCCTCAGGGCATAAATTAAAACCCTTGCCCCGAGGGTTTTAAGATAGATATTTTCTATCTAGAAATCAACTACGCCTAACAAAATGGCTATCTCAAAATTTTGATTGGATATGTTTGGGGGAATGATGGGCGTGGGGGGGCTAGTCGCCCTCCAATAACTTTCGACTATTAAAAAGGGCACTAGCCCTTTGAATTTCCGATCGAATGAGCCTTTTTTGAAGTTTCTACGACAACGCCGTCTATAAAAACCTTATATGCCCCCAGGGCATAACTTAAAACACTAGCCACTAAAATTTTCAATCGAATGAGCCCTTTTCGAAGTTTCTACGACAACTCCTTCGATACGAAGTGCCCGGTTATGGAGAAAGAAGAAAAATAAATAATAAATTGTGCCCACATCGTTCTTTGCTTAGGCAGCGCTATAGCGCTGCCTATGAAAGGTGAGAAACCTTATCTAGGGGCCAGGGTATAACCCCAAACAATCAAGTATTTTTCACGGACAATTTTTGTCAAAAATAAGTAAGGTTTTTTCTGCAGCAGAAAACCTTTTCTGGTTTATAATAAGGACCAATTAGGCCTAAAAAAATATTTGCAAAGAAAGTAATTTGTATATTTTAAAAGCGTATGCATAGTTATCGATAATTTAGTAATTTCCTCTATTCAAAAAAATGCTTTATGAGTCGACTGCTCTTTAGGGGCCTCCCTCAGGCCACTCAGCGTATCCCCAGGTGGCGATAGGGGAACACCCTATAGATATGTAGGTGCCTTCATAGGAGGCAAGGACCGAGGGGGACCTTGTCCCTGGGGGTGCATAATAGAAACTGGGGCACCGTCACCCAGAGTCATAAATGAAGTTGAAGGAGGAAAAAGGGCCCACCAGGAACAAAAGGGCCCACCGGCGTGTCCACACGTCGCGTGAGTTACAAAACTTCTCCCAGTAATGGGTTGAATTGTATGGTGACACAGAACACCATCATGGGAGGATCCTCTATGGGAGGACAACTGTGGCAGGGCGTAAGATCCAGATCTATAGACAACGGTCTCTGCAAAGGGCTGCCTCGACCCTTTCGGGGTACTTGCAAGACTGGGGACCTTGCGGTCAACTCTATTCCCACTTGAGGAGTGGCGCCCCTTGAGGAAATCATAGCCTAGTAAGCAACACAGCATTCGCACGGGATTCTGATTAAAGGATAATTCTTCTAGGCTTGGTCTGTTTTGACGGACGTTTTCGGGCCAAAAAACTCTTCCTAGCTAGTTTATCTACTATGGCCTGCCTCCCCGTAGTAGCATAGTATTTGTAGGCTTGAATATATAATGAGTCGGAGGTAATAGGCTTGAGACTGTCTGTGCAGGATTTTGACTCTTGTTGATAGAAGAGCATCTCCAAGTGCCGAAACCATGTTGCGACCGAGATGGGCCTAGGATTGCACAAAGCCTCCATTCATACTGGAGGCCCCAGGGACTTCTTCCTCTCAGGTTCTAAGCCGGCTTAAGCGCCTCGGTGTAGACTTGAGAAGATACGTTCATCCCCGTCCGGTACTGGTATCCGAGATCATTGCTTTCCCTAAGGCCAAATAATTTCAATGATTTAAAGAACATGAAAATTGGAACTTGGAATGTTACGACGTTGAAAAATGAATATCATACCGACATTTTGAATGACGAATTCAGACGATTCAAAATGGACTTATTAGGAGATTCAGAAAGTCATATCCCAGGGATAGGAAGCAAGAAACTAGGTGATATAGAATTTGTTTACTCAGGCAGGAAAGATGGGGTACATTGACAAGGAGTAAGGTTCATGATGAACAAGGAAGCTGCTAAGTCTTGTTTAGGCTGGGAAGGTATTAATAATAGAATACTAATTGCTGATTTTATAACTAAAAAGTTCAGGGTATCAGTTACAGTAGCATATGCCCCTGTAGAACCGACTGATGGAGATACTAGTGACTGAGATGAATTTTACTTGCTGTTTCGGGAGCAAATCGACAGGGTCCCAGGTAAAAATATGGTGTTTTTACTAGGAGATTTTAACGCACAGGTTTGTAGAAATAGGGATAGATGCTATCCTTTGCAATTTTGTAGGTATAACAATTTAGCTACAATCAACACGGTGTTTGGTCATAAAAAGGTATCATCACGTATTCACGTGATGGTAAGACAACAAACCTTATTGATTATGTTATAGTTAACCGAAGACTAGGGTATATAGGAGTGCTGTTATTGATGTTAAAAGTAAAGATCACCATCTAGTAGTGTCTAGGGTTAATTTAAAGCTGAGATTTCAGAAGGGTAGCTACCTCCCGGCAAGTTATGATATTGGTAGACTCCAGGATGAGAATTTGAGAGAAATTTTCCAGGAACAGTTGAATACTAAACATGAGAGTTTAAAATTTGACAATGTGGAAGATGGTTCGATTTGTGAAGTTGCTGATGGTGTCTTAGGGAAGAAAGTTAGGACTGCAGCTAGGAATCATAGGCAGCGCGCTAGCACTGCCTAAGTAAAGAACGATGTGGGCACAATGTGTTTTTTTTTCTCCATACCCGGGCACTTCGTATCGAAGGAGTCGTCGTAGAAACTTCAAAAAAGACTCACTCGATTGGAAATTGGAGTGGCTACTGCCATTTTTAATAGTCGAGAGTGATTGGAGGGCAACTAGCCCCCCCCACGCCCATCATTCCCCCAAACACGTTCAATCAAAATTTAAGAATAGCCATTTTGTTCAGCGTAGTTGATTTCCAGATAGAAAATATGTTTTTGAGGAGGACACTCCCCTACAACCCTCAGGGCAAGGGTTTTAAGTTATGCCCTGGGCGCATATAAGGTTTTTCTAGAAGGCGTTGTCGTAGAAACTTCAAAACAGGCTTATTCGATTAGAAATTCAAAGGGCTAGTACCCTTTTTAATAGTCAAAAGTGATTGGAGGGAGACTAGCCCCCCCTCCCACGCCCATCATTCCCCCAAATACATCCAATCAAAATTTTAAGATAGACATTTTGTTCAGCGTAGTTGATTTCCAGATAGAAAATATGTTTTTGGGGAGGACAATCCCCCACAACCATCAGGGCAAGGGTTTTAAGTTATGCCCAGGGGGCATATAATGTTTTTATAGAAGGAGGCGTTGTCGTAGAAACTTCAAAAAACCCTCATTCGATTGGAAATTCAACGGGCTAGTGCCCTTTTTAATAGTCGAAAGTGATTGGAGGGCAAGTAGCCCCCCCCCCACGCCCATCACTCCCCCAAACACATTCAATCAAAATTTTGAGATAGCCATTTTGTTCAGAGTAGTTGATTTCCAGATAGAAAATGTTTTTTGAGGAAGACACACCCCCACAACCCTCAGGGCAAGGGTTTTAAGTTATGCCCTGGGGGCATATAAGGTTTTTATAGAAGGCGTTGTCGTAGAAACTTCAAAACAGGCTGATTTGATTGGAAATTGGAAGGGCTAGTACGCTTTTTAATAGTCGAAAGTGATTGGAGGGCAACTAGTCCCACCCCCCACACCCATCATTCCCCCAAATACATTCAATCAAAATTTTGAGATAGCCATTTTGTTCAGCGTAGTTGATTTCCAGAAAGAATATATGTTTTTGAGGAGGACCCTCCCCCACAACCGTCAGGGCAAAGGTTTTAAGTTATGCCCTGGGGGTATATAAGGTTTTAATAGAAGGCGTTGTCGTAGAAACTTCAAAACAGACTCATTCGATTGGAAATTCAAAGGGCTAGTTCCATTCTTAAAAGTCGAAAATGATTGGAGGGGAACTAGCCCCTCCACCACGCCCATCATTCTCCTAAACACATCCAATTAAAATTTTGAGATAGCCATTTTGTTCAGCGTAGTTGATTTCCAGATAGAAAATATGTTTTTGAGGAGGACACTCCCCAACAACCCTCAGGGCAAGGGTTTTAAGTTATATCCTGGGGTATATAAGGTT
>JAQQPU010007822.1:0-14962 GCA_029168905.1 Artemia sp. Kazakhstan ARC1039
AAAAAAAACAGAACTACGAAGCTTAAAAAATATCAAGGAACGCCTTATGCTAGATGGCGTTGGTTATGAATTTTTTTTTTATACTCGCACCAGTTTTTACTCTTGTAAGCCACCCAAACTCTTCAGTTTTTTGTAAACTCCTGGCATTGACTAGAATCAGTGTGCAGTCACTTAATGATTTTAGGAATTTTATTATTAAGTTTTATAATTTTTACATAGGCAATCTTAGGGTATTTTGAAAAGGTTTCCATTTGATTGATAGATTCTCTGATTTCTACCAGTTTATCAAAAAAAAAAAAATAATACATGGTCAATTAACCTGTGCACAGTGAAATGTTCCGACAATGAGCGTGTTCCTGGTTTGACAAGAAATTAAATAACATTTAATAGAAAAATCACATAGAACAGTTTGTGGTAACGAACTGAAAGTAAGGAGCGACCCGGCTCAATAGATACCGAAACTCTGAAAAACGGAGTTTTAAGACCAGTAGATATATAAAAAAAATCGAATTTCTATGGTGATTTCAAATATGTAAGTGTCATTAAGCTTAGTTTTACCCATCAAAGGCTGCGAGCATGAGAAAATTCGCCTGATTTTCGAAAAAAGGGGAAAATCCTCCGCCCCCCCCCTAAGTCATAGAATCTTAATGAAAATTGCACCATCAGATTTAACATATCAGATAACCCTATAGTATAGGTTTCAAGGTCCTGTTTAAAAAAAATGCGGAATTTTGTAATTTTTGCCAGAAGAAAGATCACGGATGCGTGTTAATTTGTTTTTTTTTCCAGGGGTGATCGTATCCACCCAGTGGTCCAAGAATACTGTAAGAGGGCTCATTAGAACGAAAACTAAAATTTATAGTGCCTGTTTTCAGTGACCAAAAAAATTGGAGGGCGACTAGGCCCAATCTCACGCCCCTTTTTTTTACTCAAAACGGTCCTATCAAAATTTTAGAGACAGCCATCTTGTTCAGCTTAGTTGAAAGACCGAATAATTATGCTCTTGGAGATATCATGACCCCCCGCAGCCCGTAGGAAAAGGTCTTTAAGTTACAAAATTTGCCCATTGTTTACGTATAGTATTTGTTAATGGGAAGTGTGCATATATTTTTAGTGGGAGGGGCAAATTTTCTGCTGCTGGGATTTTCCAAGAGGATAATTTTCCATGGGAGGGAAGTTTTTCAGGTGAACTTGTTTATACTAGGGGAATTTGCCAGAATTCCTATACGAAATTCTTCTTATGTCTTACTTTATCATTGCTGACTCAATTTTACGCGTGGAGATGTTAAGAGTAATTGTCCGGGGTAAATTTCCACAGGATTGAATTGTCTAGAGAATAAATGCATGGGAAGGAAGGATTATCCGTGGAGGTGGAGCCAGATTTCTTGGCATTACTTAAAAAACAGTCAGAACTTAAATTAAAAAAAGCAAGCTTTTTCAACTGAAAGTAAGGAGCAACATTAAAACTCGAACCGAAAAGAAATTATTACGCATATGAAGGGGATTGCCCCCTCCTCAACACCTTGCTTTTTGCACTAAAGTTTGAATTTTATCCCAATTCTTTAAGAACGACTCCCGAAACACTGTTTGTTTAATTAGAATAATAAGAATCCTTTTTTAAAAGTACTAAAAAACTTTAGCGTAAAGAGAGAGGTTTTGAGGAGGAGCAACCCCCGTCATGTACGTAATAATTTCTGTTCATTTTAAGTTTTAATGTTCCTCCTTACTTTCAGCTGATTTTTTTTTTTTAATTTAGTTCCAGGTAAGATTTAATTAACAGCTGGAACGATCTGTATTAAATGTATTAAATCTTTGTAGCTAAAAAGCATTTTTAGTGTACCAGCTTCAGTACAACCATCATCAAACCAGGAAAAACTGGAGGCAAATAACCAATCTGTTGAGTATTAAGGTGTCAAAACTCAGATTTTGCATATTTTACCCATTAAAGTTACTCATGTTTTACAATCGATTACAATGTGTATTAACGCAATAGCTAAATAACTGACCCTGGTTTGCAGTTAATTCACATAAAATTTGAAGTAAATACGAATTAAATTGCGATTTTCACAGGGAACCCACTTAATGTTTTGGTATTGGTATGAAAATTATGAGACAATAATGGCACATAATAATGATAAATCTCTTGAAAATATTTTTTTTTTATTCAGAATCCGTAGTAAGCAAAGATTAAAATATCCAAATAATCAGGATGTAGTGAAGCCATGAAGTCGGTTTCACTTGTGAGCTAAGTATCATATACTCTGATTTCGTAGACGTCGGTTATGTTTTTAATTTTCAAATATTTAGCCCTAATGACAAAGAAACCGGCTTCCGTTCTTTGAACCTTGTCAGAACTATGGTTGGCTTAACTGTTGTCAAGTTAGCTACAGTCATCTGCCGTAGTTCAGGCTGTGGCATTTCCATATTAACATCGAGCACTGCGTTGATGTTGCGTTACCCAATAGGTAGTAAATTGTCAGCTATTGCCTAAAGATTGACAAACTAGAAAAGCCTACTCATTCTTTTAAGAATGTTATAAAATCTATCCAAGAAATAACTAAGATGTTCTAAAATTTTCGGCCACATTCAAACTCGTGTTTTAATTAAGTTATTATTTGTTGTAAGATGTCGTTTGAGCTTCTATAGTTTTGATGATGCTTAAGAGAGAAGTCGACTCGTCCAAACTAATTCACAAGTGGTTTGGATTTGGCTTAGGGCCAATTACTTCTTTTAAAATTCTAAGATAGAAAAAACTGGGATAGTCTCAGTAATACCAGAAAAATTAAAGTTAAATCAAAGAGCTTAATCAAAAATGTTGTTTATTAATTTGAACTCCATTTTTGGATTTACATTTTATGGAGAATCTTCAAATTTTGATATTTATAGACTTAGCGTTTTGATGCAATATATTGTATATAGGAGCCGAAAATCTTGTTCCCGTGAAAATCAAATTTCTATTAGTACTCTTTTTATTAGTACTATTTTTATGTTTTTTTATGTACTATTTTTTATGTTAAATTAAATTACTATTATTTTATTAATTAAAATAAATTAAATTAATTATTAAATTATTAATTATTAATTATTAATTATTTATTTATTTATTTATTATTTATTATTTATTAAATATTTATTATTAATAATTAAATTATTAATTATTAAATTAAACTAAAGTACTATTTTTTATGTTAAATTGGAATTTCAACATAGCAAATGAGCCGCTTTCGTACTATATGTTTTTCTAAGAATTGTGACAAAAAAGTTTCTAATGAAACAAATTGCGCAAGCTCAGCAGCGATTTTAGGCTGAGTAATATTTCGTTGGAAAAAGGTATTAACTTGTGTGAAAGGCAACACGATGATAGGCAACCTATTTTACAATATTAATGAGTATAATCAGAGATACACTAATGTTTAAAACTTCCAAATACAGTATATATTTAGTGAAGATTGTCTTTCTTATTATAATTTACAATGCACTGCAAAATTTCCTTTTAATGATTCCAGAGGTGATATTTAGTAGACATTCCATGATTAGGTAGATTTTTTCATGGGCTCTCTGCTTTTGCAACCATTATAGAAGTTTAATATATGAGAAATATCTAAAAGTTCGTTTTAATGCTCAGAAAATGAAAATACGCTCATTTGAAACTAATTCTAGTCTTAATGAGGATGGAAAATGAAAATATAAATAATCTGTCAAAATTTGTTGAATAGAGGCGAGTAATATGAATATAATACATTCATAGTTCTTTTAGTTAAATATGATGTTCCAGTTCCCCGCTAGTATTGATGAAAAAGAAGAAAAAACAAAAAGGCAAAAAAAAATTCCCTTTTGACGAGATTTTCTTTAAGTTTCCTGTATGTGATTGCAATTTTTATAGTGTAGATTTGTTTTGCCCCGACAGCATTTTCCATGGTATCAGGCTATTTTTCGATACCCTCGTCGTATTTTTTTGATATCGTAAATTTGTTGTATCTACAAAATGATACTATTAAGACTAATTGAAGTAATAGACACGATTTTCAGTTAGCTACAAATGGGAATTTTTCTCACTAGACACATTTTTTTAGATTAAATTTATTCATGAGATATATTTTATTGGCATTATTTTTGTAAAATTCCCCCTTGTTAATTACTAAAAATTTATTGTCAGTTTTCAAGAACGCTCTTAAAATTTTTCGCTTCAGACAATCCTCAGTCACAAAAACGGTTAGAAAATGGAAATTTTCACATCAATTTTTTTATTGCATCTGGTGGTTAATTCGTTGGTTAATAGCTTCTAAATTGGTGGTTAATAAAGGTCATAGCCCAAAGCCCGAAACTTACAAGTGATAGCAAGATTTGCTATCGCCAATTGCTGGCAGAATCATATTAGAATGCTCCTAAAATGGTGTATTTTTGGATCACTAACACAGTTGCCACATTAAAAGGCTTCTGAAACTATCGAGGGGTCAAACGCTTTTGTATATTCCCTTTGATGCATCGTAGTTGGAACGCATCCCATTATTACTTATATGGAAAAGGTTGATCCTTTTTTATTTTGGAAAACAAATACATCAAGCACATACATCATACATCATATCATCATACATCATACATCAAGCAATGCAAAATATTATGATCTTAGGGGTTCAGGTCCTAAACACGGTTTCCTATTTTTTTCAGTATTACATATTTAGCCAGTATCTTGTATTAAAATGAGAATTTGAATAGAATTTGTCCTCTTGTAAGTAAGGAGAGGACCAGCCCGAGATCTTTACCTTCCTCCTTCATACACACAAAGAGTCATTAGTTTTGTTATTTATTTTTATATTTATTTATTTGTTTATATTTATTTTTTATTTTGACAAGAATAGAATTTTTCACCAGTCCATTTTGGAGGGAGTCGTGTTGTATCTAAATCTTGGTCGTACTGTTTTTCATTCAAGGCAGAAGTAATAATTCGAACACTTTCAAATGTAACTTTAATCTATAAACTTATTCTCGAAGTTTCTTGTTTCTGCTTGATTTTTGACACATATTCAGATACACAGTTAGATTTTCGCCATCAGCTACAGTTATTATGTAAAAATTTTATATTCTGATGACATATTCAAATTTTTTAATTCAAACAATTTGATTTTACTGCAAAATAATATCAACTAAGGTGTACTTACACCGTAGTTGATATTATTTTCCTTTATTCTGTATTGTGTTCATCATGGTTCAAACTCGGTCTTGTTTATAGACAGCCGGAACCAACATGGGTTGACACTCCGTTCCTCGCGTTTGTAGAACTATGGGCTCAATATGAATCTTATTTATATCGTTTTCAGCCTACGTGTCCAATCTCATGTTCAACCTGTGTCTGTTGAATTTGGAGACTGCCGTTATGCCGAGTTCAAACTTCTTGGCGTCCAGATTAAAAAAGGAACCTTAAAGGTGAATTTACTTATTAAGAAGAAGGCTAATTCTAGGAGACTACTAGCAATGCCGAAAAAAGGGAAAAAATGGACACTTTAGTGCTAAAACACGATTTTTTTTTAAATTTTGAGTTGGGGAAGTAATATCTTGGGCTCAATGTTCTTGACTTGGGTAATTTTAACCTTAACCTAGACCTTGGATTATCCGGTACTACCAGAGACTCCCGCACCATCTACGAAGAGCCGCCAGTTTCCATAGGCAATTATTTTTGAAGGCAAGAATATGTATTCTTGTTGTTGATTTGATTTCCAGCACTCACTGCTGTATAAAATTGCATCAAGCAGCGTCAATTTCAGCTCCTAAGAAAATCATTTTCGATCGCATTTCTGGCTTTGGTCGGTTAAAAGCTTCAAAGGCTTGCCCTATCCTCAGTTGCATTTCCCGTTTGTTTGATCCTGAATTTTCCAGTGCACCGTCAAGCCACGCGAACTCCACGACTTGCTCAATAGTTGAATATCAACACTCGAATCAACTTCTTAACACTCAATTAATAGAATTAGCCAGCCTTCTTCTTAAGCCCAATTCTTCACCTTAATCACAGTCTTAGAATTCAACAGGGAACTAAATTTTCTGTTAAGATTTTGCCCCTTGCTTTTGGACCCCGCAAAAAATAAGTGCGCTTGTGTAATTCCATACTTCTTGAAAGATATTCTACCACAGTATTTTTAATTTTTTAAGGATTGAGTCAACACGAAGATTTATGGCTGTTTGGAAAAGTTAAAGATTGTTCACGGTTTCTGAACTATTCAGGTTTCAAAATAAAAATTTCAAAAATTTTAGGTTTCAAAAGACATTTTCAAAAGAAATTTCAGGTTAAAAAAACACTAAAATTCCAGGTTTCAAAAATTATTTTCAAAACAAAAACGAGGAACCAAAAAAGTAAGTTTTGACCAGTAAAAAGTTTAGAAAAATACCAAATGTTTCAAGAAATACTTCCGCTAACCCGTCAGCTGAAATTTTTACTTGTTTACTTTGCACCGACATGAACAAAATCCTTAGATTGCATTCTAAGATTTAAATATACATAATTATACATATACATAATTAATATACATATACATAATTATACGTATACATAATTAAGGTGAAAGCAAAATGTAATAATATCAAAAATGTAGGTAATGCCAATAACGACTATAAAACTGGGATAGTTTACTCAACATACATATTGCTGGATCTTGCAAGTCATCAGCATCTTGGATCATTTGTAATTTTAGATCATCTGATCGTCTGACATGATTATCTCAGTCCCCCTGCCCCCCCCCCCCCCTCATATGGGCGCCCATGTTCTGAACTATTCATTAATAATTAGAAGAATTAATCGTTGGTTCGTAACCTATATACTTGCATGAGCATCAGTAAAAGTTAACAAAAAGATTATAACCGACTTCACTTTTGTAACAAATCTTTAATAAAGATATTTATAAAAAATATAATATTTAAGCAGGCTTTTGGACATAATTTACAATATATTAGTTCAACAATTGACTTCTAGTAACATCTCTTATTTTTCTTCCACTTCGCCGTAGAAATCCTTGCTGAAAATTAAAGAGAAAGTAAATTAAAGATGAAGATTCGGCTAAGGTGATAGTGTTGGGGTAAGTCCAGCTTATAGATATCTATTTAAATGGAACAGAACTGCATAGGTCAGAAGACAGGTCAGCTGCAGAGGTGTTGGCAACCCAACGAGCAAAGCTCCATCCTATTAAGAGTCAGGAAGTTTTGGCTCGAAAATTCTTCTGACTGTTACCACCATTTCTGCTGAGGATAAGTGTAAAATAATTGGCCATTCGTTGTCTTATCAAGCCTGATTGGGATCTTCTAGTTTAGTTATAGGCCAAAAAAAGTCTCATCATACAAAAGAAAATAGGATACTGATTACAGGCAAAGTCTTGACATTTAGTTTGGGTAAAGGAGCCAATAGGATTAGAAACTGGGTATAGGTAAAACCCTAATTGGGTATATGAACTAAGAGAAACTAAAAACATGCAGAAACAGTGACTCTACTGGCAGTTAAGTGTTAGTCCGTAGAACTATAAAAACCCAAAATAAGCATATATTAAATTATATCTCAACGAAATTTGGAGTTCAACTGAATGTCTAAGTTTCTTTGAACCCAGCCTGAAATTCTATACAAATAGGTATTTTTATTTGTTTTTTTTAACTCTTGTTTGGGTAGTAAAATAGTTAGGGCTATATTAGTCTGCGGAAAATTTGAAATAAAAAGGAAAAAACACACAAATATACATAAATGTAGACTTTTAGTTTCGGCCTAATTCAAAGCAAAATAAAAATTATAGTCAAATTTCGATTCGGGTTTTTACAAAGATGCATCTGGGTGACAATAAACTTTTAATTTATCAAATTACTCAATGTCAGCGGTGTTGTTACAGAAAATCTTCCTCAAGAAATATAAAAGAAAGGAAAACAAAATTGCAATACGTACGAGTCCAAAGATTTGCTGGTTAAATTTTAAATGTGAATCTGGCGTAGGTATGGCTTAGATTTACATTAAAGTATCAGCTCTTTACGCAACGTATCACAACGTACACAGTATCAGCTCTTTACGCAACGAACAGAAATTATTCCGTATATGAAAGGGGCTGTCCCTTCTTCAACGCCTCGCTCTTTACGCTAAAGTTTTTTATTGTTTTAAAAAAATAAGAGTTGTGAGAAAGTCAAACTTTAGCGTAAAGAGCGAGGTGTTGAGGAGGGGACAGCCCCTTTCATATAAGGAATAATTTCTGTTCGTTTTAAGTTTTAACGTCGTTCCTTACTTTCAGTTAAAAAAACTTGTTTTTTTTTAATTTAATTTTTGAACGTTTTTGAATTAATGCAGGTTTTGATTTTGGCTCACCGTACATGAATAATTAAAACAAAATGTTCATATTAATTTTACTTTTTTTGGTTAAATGGCTTTCTCGAAAGTTGTTTAATTTTGTTTACTAACGTTTTTATTAGTAATAAATATACGTAACTTACGAATTCACTTACGTAACGAACTTCTATATTCATATATTTTTATACGTATATTAGGGGTTCGACCCCCAGTCAATACCTTGCTCTTTAAGCTAAAGTTCGAATTTTGTTCCAATTCTTTAAAAATGACCTCTTAATCACAAAGGCCGTTAATTAAAATAAAGAGCTCTTATGAAAGTACTAAAAAAATTTTGGCTTAAAGAGCGAGGTATTGACTAGCAGGTGAACCCAATCATAAAGCTAATATTTTCTGTTCGTTTTAAGTTTTGATGTTGCTCCTTACTTTCAGTTGAAAACTTGTTTTTTTTATTTAATTTCTGATTTTTTTTAAGAAATAATGGTGGGAAATCCGGCGCCCCCTTCATAGCAATGTCCCTTCCCCATGAAAACTTCCTTCATGGAAAGATCCTCCCATATAACCCCCGACCCACCCCCACCCCCCACTACCAGAAAAAAGCTCCCTGAAAACGTCTGTATACTTCCCAATAACCAATACCATATGTTAACATTGGGTAAAGTTCATAACTTTCAGCCCTCTCCCCGTGGGCTTCGAGCGATTAAGTCATCCTAAAAGACATAGTTATAATATTTTCGACCATGCTGAACAAAATGGCTATCTCAAAATTTTAATCGGGTGACTTTGGGAAAAAAATGAGCGTGGGAGGGGGCCTAGTTGCCCTCCATTTTTTTTGGTCGCTTAAAAAGGGCACTAGAACTTTTAGTTTCCGTTCTAATGAGCCTCCCACGATATTCTAGGACCACTGGGTTGATACGATCACCCCTGGAAAAAAAAACAAAAAAAAAAACAACAAATAAACACGCATCCATGATCTTTCTTCTGGCAAAAAATGCAAAATTCCACATTTTTTTGATAGGCGCTTGAAACATCTACAGTAAAGTTCTCTGGTACGCTGAATATGATGGTGTGATTGTCATTAAGGTTCTATAACTTTTTGGTGGTCTTTCCCCCTTTTTTTCTAAACTCAGCCAAATATTCTCAGGCGCGTTACTATTGATGGGTAAGACTAAACTTGATGAAACTTATATATTTGAAACCAGCATTAAAGTCTGATTCTTTTGATGTATCTACTGGTATCAAAATTCCGTTTTTTAGAGTTTCGGTTACCATTGACCTGGGTCGCTCCTTACTTACAGTTCGTTACCACGAACTGTTTGATTATTTGGTCTATTTAAAGAACGAAAAGAGCCAAGTTACCATTCAGGGACATTGGCAGGGTCATCACACTGTTTTGTGTCGTCGTTGAAGACATAGCCTAAAGGACATCCATTGCGTCTAGGCTCAACGTTGTTTATACAAACATAGAAATGTTGGCAATCTTCCGGGTCAGCATAAAGAGGATTCGGGTTGACTACCCCACCGTCATTTGGTAGCGGCTCTGGACAGGTGAATTTGTTTACATCTGAAATAATATATATATGTTAAAAAGTATTAAGGAAATGTTTGAACAGGTTTTTGTTATTCTATTAGAAGACTGTTTTTCTGTTCATGTTCGATTGTAACATTTGATTGGGGCATTTAATAGCATCATTTATGATTGTTTTCATTTCAGTAGTGTTAGTTCGTAGACCATTGGAAGTGAAATACTTGTAAAGATTTAATCACTTAATAAAAAATTCATATGTTAAAAAACACTTTTACACGGTTAATTCATTTCGTTTTCATCGGTAGTTATATCGAAGTGGGATTGAATGTATTTACGAAAAGACCCGAAGCCAAAATTAGGCTAATCTAAGATTTTTGTGTTTTAGTATTTGTTGACACGACTTTCACCGTTCACTTCAATCATAATGAATAGAGATATAAAGGGGTCCACAAAGACCAGGAGATGGGGTCCACAAACACACCAAAAACAACCATAATAAAGGGGTCTACAAACACACCATACGATTAAATTAAATTTAAGTTTTATCAAAATGAGCATTGCCTTTGGGTTAATGGCTTAAGGTCCCTTTGGTGTTTTGTTTTCTTGTAACTAGTTTAAGGTTGGTTTTAAGCCGGCTAAAAAACATTTTCAAGTTTTATATCTTTGACACGGCGACAATTTAAAAATTTTCCAAGCGTGCCGAATATCTTCTCTTCATAATTAGATCTCACAAAAGCTGTATGGTTCAGCAAGGTTTGGAGTTTGGAGAGAATTAAAAAAGAACCCAGGAATTCGAAAATTTACTAGAATATTTATTTACTAGAATATTTATTTTTTGAACAATTAAGTAAACGAAAAGAATTTTTACCTGGAATAAGGATTTCAGCTAGGAAAAACTCATTTTCCGGTCATTTTTTTCTTATTCAATTAGCATCCATAGGATCCATTTTCAGTATATCAATAAGTACATATCTTGAAATATGTCGTCAAATTTTTTGGGTGGAAGGGCAAATTGGATACCTTTCACCTTTCTATGACCTTGGTAATATAATAATGAAAGATCAGATAAAAAAACAATGAAAGAAAAAATGTAGTTTAAGACAAACTTGGTAAGTTTCTCTTAAATTACATTTGCGCATACTTTTTTTGCTTAATTACTCAATTACTATTAATTACTTTAATTACTTAATTACTTTAATTAATTAATTACTTAATTACTTTTTTTGCTTAATTACTTAATTACTATTAATTACTTTAATTACTTAATTACTTTAATTACTTAATTAATTAATTACTTAATTACTTTTTTTGCTTAATTACTACTTAATTACTTTTTAACTATCTCATATATTTTGGGCTGTTAAATATTCTTTTTTTTTACCATTTTACGTATCTTTGGCAATCAATTTTTATGTTTTTATAAATATAAAACATAATTTATAATAATAAATAAATAAATAAATATAATAATGGTAATAATAATAATATAAATATATTATTATTATAATATAAATAAATATTTATTATATATAATAAATAATAATATAAATACACGTACTTTACGTATATTTATATAGTACGTATATTTATATAAATAATAATATAATAATAAATAATAATAAATAAATATAAAACATTTTTATGTTTTTATGAATATAAAATCCGCAATTGTCAATGGTCAGGCTAATATGTCATTAGGCAACTAGGGCAAAAACACAATCCTTTATCAATTACATATTCAGATTTAGTATTTATTTATTTCATATATTTACGACTTACCAAAAAAATTAACCTATTTTGATATTTTTACGTGTGATACACCTGCCATTATTTGCAACACTAAACTCGTGTCCTGCCCTGCGTTAAACTCGATATTAAAATTATAATGTGAATAGCACCTGCCCAACCCAGTGTCGAAGTCGACGTGGCCTGAAAATACTTCTTTGGTGAATCTAGTCTGAATAAAACGTGATTTTTTTGTTGACCTTGGGGAATTTAATCCTTATTGTAACAGGTTTTAGCAACACTGGCAAAAAGGAGAATATTTTTTTAAAGAAGAAATAAAATTTTTAATTAAAATATTAAAGTTTTGTTATTGTAATATTTGCTTAGAAGAGTGGACAGCCAGGTTTTGACTTACGGCCCCCCTCCAAAAAAGTAATCCTGGTCAAAAGCCTTTTATCGGAAGTGTCATTTATGGCAGGTGATGAAGTGAGACAACCTCCCCCATATGCCACCTTACTTATCCCAAGATAAGTGTCTCTTTTTGTTGCTTTTCAAAATTATTTTTCTTCAATCCGCCGTTATTGCAGCAGCTTTTTGATTGAACGGGTAAACTTTTCATACCCCTCTCCCCGCCCCCTTATGTTTGCCTTAGTTATTTATTTAAAAGTAGAGTCCATTTGAAGGACTCCATGCGATTTTTTACCTGTAAGTGCAGCAGTTACCCTCCAAATTAAAGAGGAATTGAAGATTTATGCCATTATACGGTTGACACTTTCCAAGGAGTATCTTCTGCCTAGTTCTGCCTACCCCTATTTCCATGGGCACCCATAAGCTGAGTTCCAGGGGGGGGCAAACCTCGTCTAATTGGCACTTTTAATGCTATGTAATAGAAATCTCAGAAGATAAATATAAAAATAAGGCAGCATCATTCAGCCAGGGGGGCGCGTGCCCTCCCCCCCTATGGGCGCCCATGCCTATTTCCCCACCTTAGAAATCACTAGACTTTTATTTTTCCAAAAATAATGTCAAAATGTGATTTAAAAAAACCAAATGAACTTACCTTTTCCTGAGCATCCTACGCGGTTGGCTTCTCCAGGCCAAGCACAAGTGCCAGTTTTAGCATCAAAAACAAGACCTGGTGAGCAGGTGATGAGGTTGAACTGCCCATCACTACAGAAGAAAAACTGGTCACAGACTGAAGGATCTCTGTGAGGGAAATATCCATTTTTTCTTGGACAATTTGTTGATGGTTGGGGATCCTCTTTAAAAGAAAAGTAAATTATTTTTTTTAACAAGCCTATTAGGAAATGAAAACACCATATCAATAGATAGATAGATAAGTTTATCTCAAAAGCCCTGGGGCCATATACACAAAAATGTATAGAGAATACAAATTTCAACAAACAAATCACCAACAAAACAAATTACAAAGCACACAAAAACACAGTACAGAAAAAAAACCCCACATAATCTGTACAAAATAGCATACACTTTTTGTTCTTTCTAAGCATTCATCTATATATACACCAATTTGAGCTATTGTAAATAAACGTTATTTCCAATATTGCAAAATAAACATTAGAATTATGTTCCTTTGTAACCGTGAATGTCCGAAATCTGGTTTATGTCGACATTCACCGGTGAATGTCCGAAATTTCCTTTTCTCTGCTTAGATTCAATTAGCTATGCGAGTCAGTATTTTCAGTCTTATGTAAGCTATGATGGGAAAAGTTAAATTTAGGTTAGATTATGTTAGTTTAGGTTAAGTTAAGTTAGATTAGGTTAGGTTAAAATTTGGTTCTAAATATCAGAAATGGGTTAAAAACCTAACTTAAGCTAACCCAACCTAACCTCACCAAACATAACTTAATCTAACTTAATCTATCATCAACAAACCTTGCATTAAATTGAAAAAGTTGACTGACAACGCTGACTAAATCCAAGGAGAAAAAAGGTATTTCGGAGATTCACCAATTTGCGGCAATTCACGGTAACCCACTGGCGGATCCAAGGATGAGGGGTGGTCGTGGCGTGGGGATCCCACCCCCTCCAAGATTTTTTCTTGTGCCCTCTTATCCTGTAAATTTTTTAATCTTTTTATTGAATAAATTTGTCAATTTGGTCAATTATTTGCACCTTTGTCGTATAGCCCCCACCCTCCCCAGATTTTGTTCATTTGCACCCTTGTCAAATTGGGCCTCCTCCAAGATTTTGTTCTAGATTCACCCCTGCGGTAACATATGCACTACCAACCCTGATCAGTTTTCAGAATGTTTCTTGATGCAGTTTAAGTTTGTTATTTTCATTACAGAGAAATTCAACGAAAGGACATAGTATGAAAGGACATAGTAGAAACGCTCTTCACCATTCTTGAAGAGGAAGCCATCATTAAAAAAAAAAAAATGTCATCAATTCACAATACATTTTGAATTTGCCGCTTTAATTCATAATCTCTATTTCGGAAGGAAAGCAACAGCATTTATTTCTGTCACCAAAAGACGACAAAATATCATAGTAGATATTGCTAAATATTGTTACATCACAAAATGTAACGCCCACCGTGTCGAGAGCATCAAACCAAACAGCAAAGTTCCTTTTTGCGTCGACAAAGATACCAAATCAAAGGAGGCTTAGGTTTCAGGCTAAGATACAAACAAGACTTAAGATTTTAGCAATATCTACTGTTTTCTGAAACTAAATTTAATAAGGAGAAAAACCAGTTAATTCTACTTTAAAAACCAGTTAATTCATTACATATCATCACTGGCATTCAAACATGGAGAAATGTGAAAATGAAAGTGAAGTAAATGTATAGCCTTGTCAAAAGTTCAACATCAATTTTCAATCGCAAATTCATGGCCAAATATAATAACCGATATGGTCACAAAAGCTAGTGATTTGTGAAAGGCTGTTAAAAATCATGAATCAGCTGAATAAAAATAACAATGCTTTTTATGCTACTAAAAAGCCTATTTCACATCAAACAAGATATTAATATCCGCATTAAGCCATAGATAACTGAAAAACCAATTGGGACACTCGTACCTATAAAGAGACTGCTGGATTTTAAAACTATCTGACTATTTAGACTGTGCAGAGTAAAGCCTGGCAGATGTCCAATGATGACAAAGTTAGACCCATTGACACAAAGTCTCTAAGCATGAGAATATAGAGTTGGTCCTAATTCAAGGGCCATCAATCATTATTGGCGGAATTTGATTCATTATTAATTTTTATCAAAGATTAAGGTAAAATAATAAAATGGCAAGAATCGTACTATGGTAGGTACATCGTAATGTTAATGATGCACAAATAAGATTTTTTTTAAAATTATATCGCAAAGAGCTAGATCATGCGACACTCCCTATTTTTAGGACCTATTTTTTATTGGTTTTATAAGAGGGTAT
>JAQQPU010007822.1:17445-37588 GCA_029168905.1 Artemia sp. Kazakhstan ARC1039
CACTTTAATGCAAGGGTCACCTTATAGTCACATTTGTCGATAAAATTAAATGACAAACGACTACAGCGTTAAAAATATAAACCTTTCGTAATTTCCAAAGTTGAACATTGTTCAGCTTTTAACCATAAATTTTTTTAATTAAAGAATCAAAATCAAGAATTGATTGAGAATCGGCTTATAATTCTAAAGAAGACCACATGGGCTAAAAATCAAACATAAAAATGCCTAAGATATTTTGCTTACAGCATTTGCATTGCTGTTTTTATTATAATTAAATAAAAAAAAAAGATATTTTAACTGAAAGTAAGGAGCAACATTAAAACTTAAAACGAACAGAAATTTTTCCGTATATGAAAGGTGCTGTCCCCTCCTCAACGCCTCGCTCTTTACGCTAAAATTTTTTAGCGTTTTGAAAAATAGAGTTGTAAGAAAGAGTCAAACTTTAGCGCAAAGAGCGAGGCGTTCAGGAGGGGACAGCCCCTTTCATATACGGAATAATTTCTGTTCGTTTTAAGTTTTTATGTTGCTCCTTACTTTCAGTTAATAAATTTTTTTTTATTAAATTTCTGAACGTTTTTGAATTAATGCAGGTTTGATTTTGGCTCACCATACATAAATAATTAAAACGAAACTTACATATTAATTTTACTTTTTTTGGTTAAATGGCTTTCTCGAAGCTGTTTTTATTTAATTCCCAGGTGATTATTGAAACTCTTAATCTATTCCTGGAAGTTTAGTTTGCATGGCTCAGCTACTTTCCAAGATTGACAAAAGCCCCTTATCTAGAACTTTACTAAAGAAAGTTTTTTGTCCCCCAAATCTTCGCTAAGCCCAGGGTCCATCCGGGTATCCAGCTAAACCTAGATCCAACCAGCGGTAGGGAAAAAAACCCATCATGTGGAATTTTATAGAAAGATTATCTGAACTCTCTCCCTCGAGGGTAAAATCTATGATTTTACCTGGACAACACTTTTATTAATAGGGCAATCTGTTTCAGGGGGGCTAAAAATATCGTTTTTATCAGCGACCCTTAAATCTAACTTTTGCCATTTATAGCATATAGACATTGCAAGGTCCCTTAAATTAGTAAAGATTATCTACCTTGAACTCCGAAGAGAGCGATCACTAACAACCTTTTCATTTCGACTGCCCAATGATGACTGATAAGTGATGGTTACTTAATGTACTAAAATGGTTTGTAATACCAGCCCCACCCGCGCAGAAGTAAACAGTTACTATGTACGTCACAGCACAGATTTAATTCAAATAAATCTTACTTTTACCTGTGGTTTTTAAAGAAATGTGATCGATCATTTAACACAAAATCTGTTCATTTTTCAAATCATTGAACCAAAAAATAGCTTTCTATTTTAGTTTCACCCTCAAAGGCACCTGCAGAATGTTCCTGGGGGGATATAAAGTATAAAAAAGCAAACCCATTCAACTCAAAAGTACCAAAAATTGTTCCAAATGTAAAAAAGTGTGCTTACTGTACTGTATAATTTTTGTCTCCCAGGGGGGGGGGGGTTGCAATTACAGATCTATATGCGGGTGCACAAGTTTAACATCAATAGTTGGTCTGTTAGAAATTTTAAAAGGAGAAACATATTTGGTTTCACCTGAAGGATTAATAAGCCATAGTTAATTTTTACAAAAACTTTCACCGACTCTTTTAAGTACCGAACTTGAAACATTTTTCGCCCTCTGCATCCATTTTAGATGTTTTTTTTCACCCATCTTTCTAAGATTTTTGTTTTAGATGTTTGAATATCATGAAGTATTCAGGACAGAATCATCTTCTCGTCAATGTTGTCACGTTGGACCGTGAGAGTAAATAATCGAAACTAACTATTTAAATTTAACGATGCTTTTTGTCCGTATAATTCATATATTAACAACACGTTGATTCCCGAAGACCACTACATATTCACGGGAAAGCTAATGCTTCTTAAGGCGTTTGGCCATAGGGTTATATCGAATTTTCGCTGATTTTTCACCCACCGTTTGTTTTCTATAGTAGATTACGCAAAATGTAGAGGGTGTCTCACATGTGATTTAAGAGCAACTTGGACGAAGAGTAGGGAGACTGTTCTTTACCAAAGTCTAGTATCGACACACAAATTTTATTTCCTCTACTTTTTTAGATTCGATCTAAATTTACTGACCTCATTGGTCAAACCCACTGCAAATAGATCAGAATTAAGAATGTAATATCGATGTTCAGAAGAAATCGGAGTGGTAAAGAGGGTTAAAAGAACGAACTTGGTAAAGTGTAGTGACGAAAATATGGATTCATCCATTTCCTCCGTTGCAAGTACAGTTTATATAATTATCCAGTATGATCTTTCCCTATCTCACCCATTATAAAAATCCGGACCGAGGTGCGAGTGCTCCAGCGAACGTTTTTGCAGATATAAACACAAGCGGCATTAGATGTTTTCACGGGTAGACAAAGAATAATCACCTACGGAAGAAGTACTGGCAAAACCACTTGGCCGGCTCAACCAATAAGTGGACAATAAGTGCAGAAATAAGTGGGAGGAGCTTTTTGTTCGCACCGAGAATGAAGAGCCAGAAATCATCTGCTGTAAACTTACTGGTATATTATATAAACTGTGGTTGCAAGTATGAAAAACAAAATTGACTATTTAGCGACTTTCTTAAAACTTGAAAAATATAAACGCTAGATGTTGGCTGAGCACATCCGAGGGTTTATTTGGTATTTCTCTAGTGCCAAAAATGATATTAAAACGATAAAATAAAAGTTCAAAGTAGGGATAAAATCCTTTTTAATAGACAGTGTATAGAAATTCACAAAAATACCGGATATTTCGGTCACATATACAGTGACAGGATTTTATCCCTGTTTTGAACTTTTATTTTATCGTCGTGGAAAGGCAGTGTGGTCTCCCAAAATTATCTACGTGATATTAAAACGCTATAACAAATTGTCGGTGCTAAATATCATAGCCACAAAAACTTTTTAAACTTGAAACGAGTCTAAGCTTAAAATCCTGGCTAAAGGCTTAAAACACAAACTACAGGTAGAACAATAGGGATTTCTTTTTTGTAAAATGTTGAAATTCAAGGCACAAATGACTATTTTGACCCTACGTTCAAGGCCCTAGTCCTCATGCCCCTACATCCCTATGACTCTGCGTCCCCAGCAAAACACAGATGAATTTATGTATAAAAAACTTTGGCCCCTAGAAGCATGGGCCAAATTACAAGCACTCTCGACACATGATAATTCTGCACATATAATAAGATGATCGAAAGAACAGGTACCATTTTTGCTACATCCTGAGATAAAATGCCTACAAACATGTAAATACTGACAACGATTTTCTTTCCTACAAAAACCACTCTCGGAAAACCTGCATATAATATTACGTTCTTTATTAATTAAGGACTTGCGTGTAGCTTTTTGTTGATCTATTTTTTCGAAAACAATTAGCAATTGGAAAACAATCCAAGTCTTCCCCCTCTTCACTCTGAAATAGAAGCAGCTATCAGAGACTTAAGAACAAACAAAGCTACCGGCCCCGATGGTATCCAGCCCGAACTACTGAAAGTAAACTGCAAACCACTCCTTGACCTTTACCACAAAATTGCCACAGCTGCTTGGGAAAAATGTCACTTCCCCTCACCCTGGTGCGAAGCCACGATAATACCCCTGCATAAGAAAGGCTCTAAAGCTGTCTGCGACAACTACCACCCAATAAGTCTTACCAGCCACGCAGCATAAATCCTCACAAGAGCCATGCTCCGGCGTATACGAGCCAATTCCTCAATGGTCATTCCGGAATACCAAGCCGGCTTCCGACCTAATAGATCAACGATTGATCAGATATTCACTGTTCGGCAGATCATGGAAAAGTATAGCGAACTTGGCCGCTGCATCTACCACCTTTTCATAGACTTTAAACAAGCTTTCGATCGGATCTAAGGAGAAGGTCTATGACACACCCTTCTTCACTTTGGCATCCCATCCAACCTGATCCCGCTGATCAAAGACATGTATAAGAAGTTCAGAAGCCGCGTCATGACTGGAGAAGGACTTACCGAGAGCTTCAAAACCTCTACCAGAGTACTTCAAGTTTGCCTAATATCACCGGAGCTGTTCAGTCTCTTCCTGACTGTAGCCCTTTCACTCACAGACAACCCACCTGGTGCCCTTGTTGGAGGAGTAGTGATAGACAAACTAGCATATGCTGATGACATAGACCTAATAGCCGAGTACCTTCAAGATCTACAATCTCAGGCTAACAGCGTTCACTCGTCCACCAACCTCTTCGGGATGGCCATCAACACCTCAAAAACGAAAGCCATGTGCTGCTCACGCAAGTTCGATTCACAGGTAAATCTCAGCCTTCAGCTTGGTGGAGATACCATTGAGTGGGTGGAAGGCTTCACCTACCTTGGGAGCTTACTTACTTCTGATAACAACCAACTCAAAGACATCAAGAGACGCCTGACACTTGCGAACTCCAGTTTTAAAGCTCTGATGCCCATCTGGAGGAATAAGTACTTAACAACAAATCTCAAAACGAGACTCTTCAACTCCCTCATTATTCCGATCGCCATCTATGCCTGTGAATCCTGGACGCTTAAAACAGACGATCAACGCCGCCTAGCTGCCTTTGAAACCAAATCCCTACGACGCATCATTGGTATCGCCTACCACGACAGAATTTCCAACTCCAAGCTTCTCCATAATCTGAAATTCAAATTTACAATGCTGGACAAAATAAAACTACAGCAACTCAAATGGCTTGGACATACCCAACGCATGGCTAGCACTCGTCTCCCGAAGATAACCTTCGATGGACCAGTACACGGTTCTCGCCCCAGAGGTCGCCCTCCAAAGAGATGGAAAGAAAACTTCTCACCCTACAACCTGCCACAACTCTGTCGCCTGGCCGACAACAGAAGAACCTACAGGAGGCATATCAATGAACTGGTTAAAGAAGAGGCCCCAAAACGACCTTCAAGGACGGATGGGACATAAGCCAAGTCAAAATACGGCCTTTAAAACAAAAAAAAAATTAAACACAGTCCCAGAATCTTCACTTCAACGAATTTCAACTTCGAATTCAACAACGAAATTGAACTTCGTTGAAATGAGGATTTCGAAATTCAACAACGAAATTGAACTTCGTTGAAGTAAGGATTTCAACAAAGTTGAAGTGCGGATTTTGAAATTCAGTAACAAAATTGAACTTCGTTGAAGGGAGGATTTCAACGACGTTGAAGTGAGGATTTCGAAATTCAACAACGAAATTGAACTTCGTTGAAGTGAGGATTTCAACAACGTTGAAGTGAGGATTTCAAAATTAACAACGAAATTGAACTTCGTTGAAGTGAGGATTCTGATACTGTTAAAGAAAAATAGTTTAGATCTCTTATTTTACTGTAAGTTTTTTCTTTTTTCTATATATTTGTTTGCATTTTGTTGAGGACGGCCCTTGGATATAGGGTCGAAATATTCATTTGTGATTTGAGTTTCACTGTCTTACAGAAAATATCTATTGTTCTTCCTGTTATTTCTGTTTATGATGGAGAGGCAGTGTTGTCTTCGTCACTAAAAGCTTTGTTCCGCCGCCGTCTGACTGTTGACTATGGTAACAATTCACGGTACAAAAAATTCACGGTACGAAAAGACACGGAAGTTTTATCTATCAAAATTGTTGAGCTTGCTACTATGCCATATCTCAATATTCAACGGGACATCAGCAAAAAGATTTGGTGATTATAAGAAATAATAGCAATCATTATTTCTCTATCAGTGTTTGAAGCATAAAAACTAGTTATCACCTGTTTTTAGAGTGTCAGTCTTTGGATATGGATCATCAAATTCTACTTTGGGGATTAGATTTGTCGAAGAAATTCTTTAACAGTGCTTGCTAGAAAATTTCTCTTAGCTTTCAGAATTACAGTTGTTAGTACAATTTTTAGGTAAGAATTATTGTTAAAACGGTGAGAAAACAGCTCAAATCTGATGCAAAATATGTAAACCAAAAACTAGTATAACATGCGTTCTTAAAAAAAAAAATTGAAAAATATTTCTAGGTGCCCAAGGATACTATTTATGAAAGTATTGAATAAATCCCGCCAAATTTAAGCATTTTTTTTAATTTAACTTTGTGTTATAGAGAAACAGATAGTTTACTAAAAAAAAATGTTGTGACTCAGACTTTTTGTTCTTTTTACAAGCTCATAAAAAATTTTGTGTTTTATATTGTCTCTTTTTTGTGAAAAAGCTCGATTTTAACACTGTGGACTGTGGGAAGTTTTTCTTTTTTTTTATTTGTAATTTAACTTTGTGTCATAGTGAAACATATAGTTTAGTTAAAAACTTGTTGTAACTCAATGACTTTTTGTTCTTTTCACTAGCTTAAAATGTCATGCAAAAGTGCCAATCATATTTTGTGTTTTTTTTCTGGCTCAAAATTTAGCATAGCAACAGTAAATAAATACAACAACGGGTCAACACAGGTTGAAGTGCACTTAAGGAATAAAACCATTGGCTAAAAGGAAAAAATGTGATGATTAGCATCACAAAAATCAACGAATAGAACAAGAGGCAACTTTTTAACCATAGGATATCAATCTCTCTCTGCTTTTTCTATTTTACAATAGGTAAACAAGTAATTTCTTTCACTAGTAATTATAAGAAAGAAAGAGGTCAGGAAGATATTGGCCAATAAGAGAATAAGCCAGAACAGGCCAGTGAAAGACTGAAAATATTGGCTAGGATAACATTGTGGGAAAAAAAATTGAAATCTTCAGAGATTGTTTAGAAGACGACCACAGCCTAAGCTATAATTTCAAGAGAGAACTCTATTCTCTGAATCTTGAACAGCCTTGAGCACGTTCCCTTTGAAAGGCCTCCTGAAGAACATCATCCCCGAAAACATGTCTGTTGGTTTCTTCAAAAGAAAATTCAACAGAATCAGCTCAGGAAAAATCGAAGTTGACTGACTAATGATAAAGAATTTACAAGCCTCAACTGAAGTGCACAGATGGACTCCATGACAAAACCCAGATGTTGTTTAACTGTCTACAACTCGATTGTATTCAGTTTAAAAAAAGGAACTATTAAAGTCTCTTGTTGTTATATTTTCACGTCATAAAAAAACGTTGTATATTATATAGTCCCATTTTTGTCGAAAAAAAAAATCAGTTTCAACAGTTTGGGATTGAAAAGGCATTCCGCAAGCTGCGGGAGAGCTTTCGACAGTTTAGTCCTTCCTGATTTTTTTTCCGTTTTCTCTTTTTTTTTCATCTGAAGATCTTTTTGGAGAAGTAACGTTCAAGGTTAAACAAAAAAAAGCAAGTCAAATCGCAAATGAAAGAAACAATACTATTGTGTTTTTACAGTTATTGCAGTATTGTACTATGACCTTTTGCATAATTATTTTCATTTTGAGATTGCTGCTGAATGCTAATTTGGAAATGACCTCGCGATCCTCGCAACACTGGTCATACATCTTTTACTTCTACCACTATTAATGAGTTGTCTCCTGAGCAAATAGCTAGAAAATGAAAATTCTGCTGTATCTAACAACTTAAGTACATAAAGATCGTGACACAACTAAATTGCTAAAAATGCTGATTTCATTCTCGGAATTTTAACATGAGAAAAAAATTATTTGCTGAGTGAAATAAATAAATATTTATTTGATATAATTTCACTTATTCATAACATTGTCAAACAGTTCGTGGTAACGAACTGTAATTAAGGAGCGACCCGGCTCAATAGTAACCGAAACTCTAAAAAACGGAATTTTGATACTAGTAGATATATCAAAGAATCGGATTTTTATGCGGATTTCAAATATATAAGCACGTTTAGTCTTACCCATCAAAAGTTACGAGCCTGAAAAAATTTGCCTTATTTTTGAAAAAGGGAAACACCCCCTAGAAGCGATAGAATCTAAATGAAAATCAAACCTTCGGATTCAGCGTATCAGAAAACCCTACTGTAGAGGTTTCAAGCTCCTATCTTCAAAAATGTTGAATTTTGTATTTTTTACCAGAAGAAAGATCACGGATGCGTGTTTATTTTATTTTTTTCCCAGGGGTGATCGTATTGATCCAGTAGTCCCAGAATATCGGGAGAGGACTCTTTCGAACGGAAATTAAAAGTTCTAGTGCCCTTTTTAAGTGACCAAAAAATTGGAGGGCAGCTTGGCCCCCTCCCACGCTCATTTTTTTCCCGAAGTCACCCGATAAAAATTTTTATATAGCCATTTTGTTCAGCATAGTCTAAAATTTAATAAATATGCCTTTGAGGATGACTTAATCCCCCGCAGTTTCCGGGGGAAGGGCTGCAAGTTATAAACTTTGCCCATTGTTCATATAGTATTGGTTATTGGGAAATATACAGACGTTTTCAGGAGGGATTTTTTTCTGGTGGGGGGGGGGGTTGGAGGAGGGGGTTACGTGGGAGGATCTTTCTATGGAGGATTTTTCCTTGGGGTAAGGGACATTTGTATGAAGGGGGTGCCGGATTTCCCAGCATTATTTAAAAAAACGATCAAAAATTAAATTAAAAAAAACAACAAGTTTTTTCAACTGAAAGTAAGGAGCAACATTAAAACTTAAAACCAACAGAAATTATTACGTATATGAGGGGGTTCGCCCCCTAGTCAATACCTCACTCTTTACGCTAAAGTTTTTTTTAGTACTTTCAAAAGAGCAATCTATTCTAATTAAACGGCCTTTGTGATTCAGGGGTTGGTAATTCGAACAAAATTTGAACTTTAGCGAAAAGAGCGAGGTATTGACTAGGGGGCGAACCCCTCATATACTTATTAATTTTTGTTCGTTTTAGGCTTTATGTTGCTCCTTACTTTCAGTTGAAAAAACATGTTTTTTTTATTTAATATTTATTTAAAGCCATACAAAAGGAACTCGGAGATGTATTACCAAAAAGTTGTTCCCGTGTTTAGGATTAATGAGTTTTGGAGGTCGAATATAAGCAAGAGTCAAAACTTGAGATAAAAATAAATAAAATCCAAACAGCATGAGAGTGGCAGGGAGCAGAGGGGAAGCCGATCATGTGCGGAAATATAACGTCTCATAAGTATAAATATGAGATGGTCATAGCAGAGACGATTATAAGAGGAGTTACAAAGGCGGTTACAAGGGCAGAGTCAAATATTAAGACGATTTCAATGGTTGGCAGGATTTTTTTTTGTAATTGAGTTGAAAACCAACATCCTTCGACCCCCTCATGCGGGGGGGGGGGGTAACATTTCATTTGAGATGATTAATTTTTCGGTGACAAAAGTGTTAATAAATTAATGCTTAGTCATTAAGAAACTTAATCCTTTAGTTAGACCAAACTTTTCTAAATCGTTTTCTAATAGTCTAATCTGTAGTGTCTTCCAAAGCCTAAACATCGTATCTTTTTATTTTCTGATTAAATTTGTACTTTTATCGAGATCTTGAAGATATACCATACCCCATGTTTTTGCATTTTTTTTTTTTTTTTATTTATTTCATAGTTTGGTTATTAAACAATTTTAGAACTACTTCATGATTTATAATACTTTTGATGTATGATATATTGCAACAAGACAACATGTAACGAAAAAATGACATGGAATTTCCCTTTTAAGAATGTTAAATCAAAAACATAGTTTTTCCACGAAAAGTAAAGAGTGACGTCAAGATTATGTAAAATGTCAAACTTAAAACGAACTGAAATAACAGTGCATAATGAATTCAAGCATAAAATGAAAAAAAAATATCTTGTTAAGTTTGGTAGTACCCACCTCTTCAAACCAATTGAGATGTGCTATACGTACTTTATAAAAATAAATATGATTTTAACTGTTTTTCTTCTTTAAAACACTGGTCAACAAGGTCAAAATACACGAACAAAAAAAATTCGATGTAAGTTGTTTTATGGGAATCAATATACTTTTGCTATTTCGAAACACAACTAATTTTATAAGCGTGATATTTCCCGTAATTTCTTACGGTTCTATAATCTGGCCTTCATCCGTTTATTTAAGAAAAAGACACCCTACAACAACCATTTTAAGCCTGACACACGCTTGGCATTTTTTACTGTGCGTTTGTTTTACCGAGCGTTTTTTTTTTGCCATTTCTAATCTAGCGCTTACAACCTGGATGGTAAATATTTTACCGATACAACATAAGTTGATCAGAGACCTGACCTAATAATCAATTTTAATTAATATTTAATGTTAATCAATGAGAAAAATCCTTATATTCTGGGTGGGATACAAGCGATATATCGAATTTAATAGCTCTTAACCTTCTTTGCAATTAATTCCTTTTGTAATTTAAATGGAGACAATTAAAATGGCGCCTTTAGCAAGCTGAAATCATTTCGCTACCTCCCGCGTAGCGAAAATCGGCTTTGAATATTCACTTGATGTAACTCTTCAGGTACATAAATTAGATTAACACTCATTTTTTTATTTATGATAAATAGGCTTTGATTTATTTAGGGTCTAAAGCAGGGGCTATTTTGGGCCCAAACCTCTGACACTTCAAACTTCCTTGAATTTCTGGGAATTTCCTAATCAAATTATCTAGCGTTTTTTTTTTATAATTGCCCTCTCCATTCCCAGGAAAAGGAATTCATGCATAAATTCCAAATTATTTTTTTGAGAAATACTCTAAAACAGACTTTCTCATCAGAAATCGTCAGCTGTAAAAAAAACACTGATTCGCAGAAGTCGTCAGCTGTAAAAGCTCTGATTCGCAATTTCCCAAAGTGGCAAGTGTGCTGTCATCAGCAAAACAAAGTGTATTCGACTTTTTTCTTTTATTTATCTTTTCTTCTTTTTTGGTGAGTGATGTTTTAATCTTTATAGTTTTTACTTTTGATTTAGTGCTTACTTCACTCGTATGTCTTCCCCATTCTTACAGGCCTAGGAACTTTTGTGAAATTAGGACCCTCTATTCATTGTATGTTTAATTAATTATGAATATATCTCATCTTATAAAATATATTTTTTCTTCTACTCATAGTAGGAGAGCATGGGTTGAGCCAAACAAGGGTGATGATAGTAGTGACTAGTCATAGCCCATTACCTCCTGCGCGGTTAAAGAAAATAGCCAATGGAAGCAATGAAATACTAACAATCCTATTACTCTCCACCCAGGCCTTTCTACTCTGTCATTAGTAGTTTTTAATTAGTCAAATGATCGTATCGAGGATTTTTGTTCGGGGGTGGCTGCAAAAAAAAACTTTCAGACGTATCAAAATATGTTTCGGTACTGATTAATCATACGGAACAAACCCAAGAAGTGAAGTTAGGTTCTACACAACACAACAGATTCTGTTCAAACTACAACAGAGAAATATGAAAGCAGGTCGCCCAGAACGCATTATATTAGACACCTAAACTAACCCATGATCACCTCCCTATTACTCTCCACCCAAACCTTTCTACTCCGTCATTAATATTTTCTAATTAGTCAAATTATCGTAGATACCTAGGTAATTAGATACCTAAACTAACCCATAATCATCTGTACATATTAAATACTTAATTAGAATATACCTGCATAGTAGTTTTTCTCATTCAAATTAAGCAAATAATAACTGATTACAGTGAGGCAAACCGGTTTTTGTCAAAGCTTACAGAGCGAAATTCTTGAGTGTGTTCTGGATGATTAACAAGTACCTGTGTTTTATTACATTTTTACGAGTCGGACAAATATTTCGGGGGTGGTGGGGGGGAGTTTAAACCCCTTAGCCTCTCCCCTGAACACAGCGTTGATTAGTCATCACAGAATGGAACTAGGTTGCCACCTTCCCTCGTAATTCATCCTAGCAGTTACAATTTCGGTATTTTTTAATAAAGTACAATGTCCTCAGATATTTATTGATGTAAAATCACACGCAATTTTATAGCTTAGCGGTATGAATTAGCGGTTTAGCATACGTCCGAGCGATAACATTTTCAGGGCCATGGTTAATAAGTAGTGTTTACCTTTCAGAGATATAGGTGGTTTCCAAATAAACCGTTTTACTTTCACTATATGAACAAGACAAAACTCCAAGGACTCAAGTGAATTCAAGCTAGTTTATTGCCCACAAAATATAGCAGTTTAGATGAATTTTACAAATGTAGTAGTACCAGTTATTATTTACGAATGATTGATTTAGCTTAATAATGGTTGACTAGGATTGGTTTCTGAGATAGGCTGATTTTAAAAAAGAGTTATGGTTAATCTGATTTATTGCGACTTTTCATCCCTCTGTGGATTTTTTCTTCTCGAGGCCAAAAATATAAAAGGTCCACTTGATTTCATAAAGTTAGGCGAAAAATCTTGGAAATGTAATCGAGTTTCCATGGAAATCACTCATGAATTAACAGGGTAAATCTCAAATTTTACTCGTATACCTCAACTCACTGACTCTTTTTCAACATGGGGGGAGAGTGTGCCCAATGGCAAGAAATAAATGTCTGATAATTTTAATAAGAATTAACCTGAAATTTGGGAAAATCAATCCTTTCGGATGGAAAAGGTCGTTTTAAAAGACGGTTGGTGTTTCATTCCATTGGATTTAAAAGAAATAGCGTCCTATTTAAGAGTCAAAAGGGATTGGTGGGCAACCGCAAACGCCTCTCGTGCGCTTTATTGTTACCCCTTCAATAAAGCCTCAATACAACTAATTAAAATTTTGAGATAGCCGATTTGTTGAAATAGACGATAGTTCCAATAATTGCGCCTCCAGGAATGACATAACCTCCACAGCTCCTGGGGCAAGGGTCTCCAGATATACACATTTTCCAATATAATCCTTAGTACTGTTTGGTTAAAGTTGTAAGGTTTTTTCTCTCTTTTGTAGTCTGTGTTTCTGTACTGTTGTATTGTTTGATGGGTTAGAAATGGAAAAACAAATAAATTGCCTACAGATAAGTTTCTATAGGGGGTTATAGGGGGGTGGGGGCATGTTTCATAAATATAATTGTTTATTTATTTTTGTAGATGGGAGGTTTGGCTGGTTGAGGTGGCAGGGAGTAACAGATGGATGGGAGTGGTAGGGAGGAATGGGTGGATGAGGTGATAGGGTGAATGGAGAGGGTAGGGAGGAACGGCTGGATGGGATGTCCTGGGGTAGGGAAGTCGGGAGGTAGAAGTTATTTTGTAATTGATAATGTGAAGGAGTTTGGTTTACTTTCCCCCCCATTTTTTAGTTTATTTAGTTGTTGTTTGTTCGTGTGTTTTTCAAATGGCTAGCCGTTTTGCTGCACGCCAGCAAAAACTTAGGTTTTTTTCATTAGTGCAGTAGTTGTAAATTTTGAAGTGTAATTATCCTGTTTATTAATAAAGTAAAGTAAAGTAAAATAAAAGTAAAAATTGGGTATTCAGTGCCGCAAAATTGTCAGGGATAAATTGTAGGGATAAAACAAACCCATATTTTGTTCTGAGAAGGGGAAGGGGCAGTAAATGGCGGAGATGGCGCTAAAAAAGTTTCTTGTTCAGTTTCTCCACAGGCCCAGAAGGAATTCCCCTTAAATACGTAAGCTATTCATTGTCCACTAATAGGTTTTAGTAGGAAAGATGGCCATGTTTGGTCTTGGTTGTCCGATCAGCTAGGAGCTCTTAGGGATCGTCTGCTAGGTCAAGTTACCCAGAGCTTCCCAAGGGTGTACCCTGGAAACGACACGCAAACTTGAGGAGAGATGCGTTCCACTGTCTTATAAAAAATTCCCTATTGTTCTACTTATTGTTTATGATGGGAAGGCAGTGTGGTCTTCGTCGCTATTTAACTTGAGGAGATGAAAAGACGCTATGTGAATCCTAGTTTCCAAACCCAGGAGTTTAAGTTTTGTGTCTTGGGGAAGGGGGAAACAAATTTTTAAAATAAAATCTTGACAGTTTTCTAAATTAATTTCTAAACGTTTTTATTAGCATAGTCTTTTAAAAGAAAAAAGAAAATAATGTTTTAAATAATATTTCGTTCTTGGGATATTGCTGAGACGTCTTATTGGCAACCGGTATACAAACAGTGCCTTTTGATTTAGTTTTAAAGCAACATTTATCTAAAGCATAATGAGCAAATTGCATAACTGTGAGAGGTTAACAAACCTAATAACCCTAGAGACATAGTTATTAGACCGTTAAATTATACTGACCAAAATGGCTATCTCAAAATTGTGATTGGATGTCTTTGGAAAATTAATGGGCTTAGTAGGAAGGCTGCTTGCCCTAAAATCACTTGTGACTCTTAAAAAGGGCACTAGAACTTTGAATTTCCAATCGAATTAGCTCCTTCAAAAGTTTCTATGATATTGCTATCTATGATACCGCTGCTTTGTCTATAATATTGCTTATATGCTCTTTTGAAAACCTGTATGCATAAAGTTTTTTCGTGTAATCGAATCTCCCCTTAAACGTTCCCTAAAAGTTTCACCTTAATACCCTTAGCGTCATTAGTTATAGCAATTTCACAGTTGAAAAAGTTTGGCAGAATAGGAAGATAAGCCTGCGAACTAAGATTATAATATTGGAAGCTGCACTGATGACTTAGTCAAATATGGTTATGAAGCACGGGCACTCCAAAAAAAAAAAAAAAAAAAAAAAAACGGAGGAAGATTTGCAGGATGTTTTCCAGAGAATTTGCCTACGGATTGTTTTGGGTACCCGACTGACTGATTTCAAACAGTAGACTGGTCTCATATACAGTAGGCTGTACAAAATGTGTTGTTCAACCCCGTTATCTAAGGCTATAAAGAGAGAAAAGTTGAGATGGCTAGGGCAAGTTCTGCGGATGAAGGATGACATATTGCCAAAGATCGTCCTTTTCAGCCAACTGCCTAAGGGTAAATGGACAACAGGTTGTCCTCGGATGGGGTGGGAGGATTTCGTAAAGAAAGCTTTAAGGGAATTTGGAACATCCTGGGAAGGTGTAAAGAGGGAGCTTTGAACAGATTGAGACGAAGAAGGAGCGTGAGTCGCTTTGTTGGCTTCAAGTGGTTTGGTGCTGCTTTGAGTTGTTAGCAGTAGTAGTAGTAGTAGTAGTGGCAGTAGAAGTAGTAGTAGTACTGGTAGTATATACATAGTGCCTTCTGGGTAGTTCAAAATCCGTGACACTTACCTTCAAAGCTCTAACTTAATAATGTAAACTGTTCTTGAGATATTGCTGTCACCTTTTTGACAATCTACATGCTCAGAGTTTTTTTTTATTAAGTCAATATTTACCTATATAATCCTTGAAAGCATCATCTTAATAGTCTTAGCTTCCGTAGTAGCAATAGTTGTAGTAGCTCTAGGAGCATTAGTATCATTACGTACACAGCACCTTTGGTTTTCTTCAATACCCCCTCAATACACGCTGAAAGTTTCAACTTAATACTATAAATCGTTCCTGAAGCATTGCTGATACATTCTCTTGACAACCTGTCGGTGCATAGTGTTTTTTGGTTTAGTTTAATTCTGTTTCAATATTCCCCAAATTTCTCGGCTTAATACCCGTGGCCTTAGCAGCAGTAGCAGCCGTACCAGTGGTAACAGCAGTAGCAGTTGTACAATAGCAGCAGAATTAATAGCAATAGGCTTAGCTTTAGCAGCAGTAGTAATAGTAATAGTAGTAGAAGCAGTAGTAGCATGAGTAGAAGCAGTCGCATTAGGATTCAAATATCGTCTCTTGTTTAGTTCAACATACCCCATATCAAGCCCTGTAAGTTTGAACGTCAAACACCAAACCGTTCCTAAGATTTACCTGATACGCCCCTTTTTGACAACCTGAATATAGACTGCGGTTTGTGATTCAGTTCACTTTCCGCCCTCAATATTCCCTGAAAATTTCGCCTTCATACCCTTAGGCGTAGTTGTAATAGTAGTCGCAGTAGTAGTATAAGTGCTAGTAATACTAGTAATATTAACAGTAATAGTCCTAGTAACAGTAGCAGTGGTAGCATAAACATATTGCCTTTTAGTCAGTTGAACGTCCCCCTCAAAAAGTCCTGGAAGTTTCAACTTAATACAACTATCCGTTGCTATGGCAATTATGAACAAATAAACGTTCAAATGGGGATAAATCCATTTATTTAGACCGTGGAAACATGTACAAAAGTCTAGACATTTAGAACGTATATACAGCGATCGTCATCAGTAGAAATACTAAAGTATTAAAATTGAAACTAACATATTTCTACAAAACAAAATAATCAACTTTCGGATCATTCACAAAATAATTAACTTCCGGGTTATTCACTAGATTTTTTTTCGGAGAGAGTTCAATGACAAAGTTCATTCAAAGTCTTGATGTAAATTTTCTTCTTTAATCTTGCCGAAATGTAAAGTCAATTTCTAATAAGGGTGGCAAAGTCTTCTAATTGTAAACTAACTGTTTAGTTTATATTGGTTTGTCTCATTTCCCCATATATACGACGTATTATTGACGTAAAGCCTTAAATTAGGTATCCTTATCTCACACCACATTGCCTTTCTATGACGGACAAATAAACGTTCAAATGGAAGCAAGTCAATTTATTTAGACAGTGAAAACAGATACAAAAGTCTAGATATTTCGATCACGTATACAGCGATCGTCATCAGTAGAAAGACTAAACTATTAGAAATTAAATTAACATATTTATACAAAACAAAATAATTAACTTTCAGATCATTCACAAAATAATAAACTTCCAGGTCATTCACTAGATTTTTTTTTGGAGAGAGTTCGATAACATAATTCATTCAAATTATTTATGTAAATTTTCTTCTTTAATCTTGCCTAAATGTAAAATAAATTTCCTGTGAAGGTGGGAAAGTCTTCTACGTCTTCTAATTGCAAACTAAATGTTGAGTTTATAGTTACATACTGGGCTAGTCTCATTTCCCCATATATACGATATATTTTTGACGTAACAGCTTAAATTATGTATCCTTTTCACAGACTACACTACCTTTCTATGACCAACAAATAAACATTCAAGCGATAAAAAAATAACATTTATTTAGACAGGTTATTCTAATAAATAACCCGGAAGTTCATTATTTTGTGAATGACCCGAAAGTTAACTATTTTGTTTTATATAAATATGTTAATTTAAATTCTAATACTTTAGTATTTCTACTGATGAAGATCGCTGTATATGTGATCGAAATATCTAGACTTTTGAACCTGTTTTTACAGTCTACATAAATGGATTTATCCCTATTTGAACACTTATTTGTCCGTCATAGAAAGGCAGTGTGGTCTGAGAAAAAGATACATGATTCAAGGTGTTACGTCGAAAATATGACAATTATCCGTTGCCTATATGCCCTTTTGATAATATGTATATTCATAGACTTCTTACATCTTAACACTCTTAGCCTTACAAGTAGTTGCAATACAAATAGTTGTAGTAATAGCAGTAGAAGCAGTAGTAGTAGTAGCAGTTTATGTAGCAGTCGTAGGAGTATTAGAAAGTAGCATGCACATATTTCCTTTTGATCAGTTGATCATCCCCTTTAAGAATTCAATGAAAGTTCCCACTTAACACCTAAATCCAATCTTGAGATAGGCCCCTTGGACAATCTGCATGCCCATATTGTATTTCGATTTAGTTCAAATTTCACCTCAATATGCTTTCTAATTCTTCATAGATTTAGCCTTAATAGTACTAGTATTATAGTAGTAGTGGTTATAGTAGGAGAAGTAGTAGCAGTATTAATGCTGTATTGTTAGTAGTGGTAACGGCCGTCTCAAAAATATTGCTGCTTCGTCTTTTTTACCTTCTTTTGACCCTCTTTTGACACCTTTTTCATCTTAGTACTTTTAGCCGTACAAGTTGTTGCAATTAAAGTAGTTGTTGGAGTAGATTAGTAGCATCAGTATTACTAGTAGTAGAAGTAGTAGTAGTAGCAGTAAAAGTAGCAGTGATAGTAGTATTAGTAGTAGCACATATTACACATTACCTTTACCTTTAAGCATTTTTTTGGAAGTTCCAACTTAACATCCAAATCCTCTCTTGAAATAAGCCCCTTTGAAAATCTGGATGCACATCGTGTGTTTTGATTTAGTTTAAATTTCACCTCAATTTTCTATCAAATTTTCACCTTCATAGACTTAGCCTTGATAGTACTAGCTTCATGGTAGTAGTAATATTATTAAGAGAAGAAGCAGCAGTAACAGTGTTGTATTCGTAGTAGTAGTAACAGTTGTAGAAGTAGTGTTAATAGCAGCAGTAGCATGTAAAAGTTGTCTTTTTGTCTGTAAAACATCTCCAAGATGCCCCGTAAGTTTCATCTTGATAGGGTAAGCCTTTCCAAAAATATTGCTGAAACGCCTTTTTACAATCTGTATACGCACAGTATGTTTTGATTTAGTTCAACTTTCCCCTCAACATATCCTAATATGTTCATTTCAATATCCTCAGCTTTGGTAGGACACTTACATGTAGTTTTACTCTTGGTGGCAGACACAACAGCTTTCTTACCAGTTTATTCCTTGATAAACTTGTAGAGTTTAAGGGTGTCATAAGTGCGTGCTGCTTCTTCTAGTGACAAAGCAGTCTTCTTCAGTATTTTGCGGCGGTCTAGACGAGCAGAGCCCTTAACATATCTGTACAACTCTTTTGTGACATCTTTAGGACCACTCTTCTTTTTCCTTCGCTCTCCGACTATTGAGAGACTTCTGGTGGAATCCAAGGCTGTCGTTTAGCTTTTGTCCGGCCTAGGATCTCTTCGGTGGTCTCTCTCATCATTGTTTTGAAGGTGTTCCCATTTTGCCCAGGGTGGCTGTTTCCCTGCTTATTCAAGTTCAGGATATCGAAACAGTTCGTTAACTTCATGGTTAAAGTTTGCCAAACTTCTTTATTTTGCAGCTTACCAGTGTCGATTTGGGCTTTTGGTTTATTCTTTCTCCAATCTGCGAGATACAACAGGATTTTGCAACGACTAGGTTGTGAACGGACCCCAATTTTGAGTCTGTGTCCGCACCGTCATAAGAGAACCAGACCAAATTTCATTACTCAACTTTTCCAGCGTTGGCAGACGAGAATGAGTTCAATTTGGCCCTTCTGAATAACCACAACACTGTCATTGGAATGCCACATCAATAGATGGATTGGCTTGCGCTGAAACAGCGTGTTGGTGACAACACAGGATGAATCATCAAGGCATAGTTTACCAGTCTTTGTGCATTTTCACATCTATATCCCAGTCTGAACCTTCTATGGACTTGTGCAGGTGGTCCGATCGGACGGACCAATTTTTGCATTGAAGTCCCCAGAAGCAATCAGGTAGTCTGGTCTAGCAACTGAGAAAGAAACTTGTTGCAAAACTGCACAGAATTTATCCTTAGCGGCAACAGTGGCATCACAAGAGGGAGTGCATGCGGGTAGAATGGGCACATCACATTTGTAGGGCTTTCTTTAAGCCTAATTTTGGTCAGTCAAGGAGAAACAGGCTCTTACTCAAGAGGGAATTTTCCGATTATTTGATTTATGATGAAAATAACGCCATGGAGATCTGACTTATTGTCCACTCCAGAGTAGAATAGTTGCGTAACTTCTTGTTTAAGAGATCTGATGTAGCAACAAATAATATATATTCTTGATTTTGCTTGTTTTATGACAGAAGCTGGTCTTCCAAAAGATGTGGCTTGTTGATTTTTCAACTTCGTCGCCATATTTGAAGTCACGTCGCCTTCCAGGATCTCCGTAGCAGGGTTGGCTTGCTTTTTTCTCAACATCCGTTCCAAGGAGGTCGCTTCGCTTGCCGGGAACGCAGTAGCCGTATTCTTGATCTGATATCCATTGATATTTCTTAGGAATAGAGTTAACCGCAGAGTCACGCAGGTAACCCAACAGGGACGAGGCAGCCCCTTGCAGAGGTCGTTGTCCACAGAACTGTATCTTACACCCTACAGTAGTTGTCCTCCTGTTGAGGATCCTCCCACAATGGTGCTCTGCGAGTATTATCCTTATAATGCTTCCCGTGACACCCCAATCCCGATGTATTATTGGAGTTACTAGCCCCTTTTATGGGCTTAATACGTCTTAATACGTAAGAAAACCCTATCCCGGTGTACCATTGGAGTTACTAATCCCTCCCATATTGCATTATCGGGTTTGCGCATGATTTTGGGCCCCTATGATCACCTGCAGGGCCCCATATCCACCACCAGGCCCCCAAATGCCCCCCCCCC
>JAQQPU010007823.1:5875-37586 GCA_029168905.1 Artemia sp. Kazakhstan ARC1039
CCTAAATTCGCTCCAACCAAGATACAACAAAACATTCAGCAAGGTTTAATTTGTAATAAGCATTTGCGCAGCACAAGAAATATCTTAATACTGTTATCTTCCAGTGATTTAAAATGCAACATCTTAAAACGTGAAGCACAATCAGTGAAATCTTGGCTCATCTACGATAAAACACCATAAAAAATAACTAAAATAGCTCCGCATTTATTTGTTATGCAAGTCTTTACTTTTTTTAGCTTTGGTAGCAAGCGGGTCATTAAACATAAAAGTGTTTTGATAAAAACAAATAGAACTTACTGAAGTTAGATGTGAGGTTATGTTTTTCAGTATGACATGTCTTAGTACAGAGCCCTTTTTCTTTAATCTACGTAAGGAAGAGGCACTATTCGGCAATGAAGCTTGACTGACAGCACTGCCACTTGTTCGGGATGTTATAGAAATGACATCAGACACGTCAATAAATGGGTTGTCCTGCTGAAAACATATAACGTTATTCACGTCTCAAAAATCAAAGCAACGATCCAAAATAAGACTCTTCATATTATTCTTTTTTTCAACATAAGCAATAAAAACAAGCAAAAAAAGGAATACAAAAAATAAGTAGAAGTAAGACAATAAAATATAAAGTTAAGAAAAGACGGTTACACAAAGCAATGGAATAATACTATATCAAAATTTACGTTTGGCGCTGAAATTTTTATGAAAGGTTAAATTGGTTTTGACCTATATTGAGCCATTTTTGACGGAGGATACCCAATCAATATAGCCTTGCTGAGACATTCATATTATCTTTAAATTGGTCTCAGCTTTGTTGCTCTACTAAATAGCGTGCAAGTAGTTAAAAGAATACTCGGAATATTTTCACAGCTTCCTAAGCCCATTAACAGGATATCAAACAATTTTTTTTTCTACTTCTTCAAACACTATTAACCCGTGGGATTCTTTAGCTACCCTTCTGGTGTTTCACTTGATAAGCTGATGTTCCATGACTGCCGTATATTCTTTATCAGTCAAAAGATGTTTCTCTGCTTCTCCTGGTAGAGCCAAGGAAGTTATTGACTGACAATCTGAAACGATATTAGTATTCTTTAGATTTTCTATTAGGAGATTTGAGCTTTGTTGATTTGCCTTGCACTCAAACACGAGATGTTGCAAATTTTCTCCGGTAGTGTGACATACCGGACATCTACATGAAGGATGAAGCCGATACCTAGATGAAAATTTTGAGTGACCTTTCAATAATTGCAAAGTAATTGCGATTAAAGTTGTAGTTGAGCTTAAGCAGCTCCGAAAAGCTTCCCGTCAGACGTTTTAACGTAGCCACCCTTCCGTATTCAGTGAGGATTACTTTCAAAGATCTGGTGTCACTCCTTACCTACATTCTCTTGTTTGTTCATAAAGTAAAAGATTCAATGACGAGAACAGGCTGCTGCTTGTAGCAAGGCATTTTACAGATTAGACAATTTGAGCATAGACACATTTGTTTCAATTATCATAGGCAGCGAGATACCGCAGCCTAAGTAAAGAGCGATGTTGGCACAATGTATTTTTTTTTCTTTAGACAAGGGCACTTCGTGTCGAAGGAGTTGTCGTAAAAACCAAATCCAAATGTCGAAATCCAAAGGGTTAGTGCTCTTTTCAATAGTCGAAAGTGATTGGAGGGCAACTAACCCCCCTCTCACGACCAACTTTTCTCATAGCGCATCCAATGAAATTTTGAGATAGCCATTTTGTTCAACGTAGTTGAAAGTTTTGGAAATTAAGTCTTTAAGGACGACAACCCCCCTTCTCCCCCCACAGCCCTCAGGACGAGGGTTATAAGTTATGCCCTGGGGGCATATAAGGTTTCTATAGAAAGCGTTGTCGTAGAAACTTCAAAAAGGACTTATTCGATTGGAAATTGAAAAGGCTAATGCCCTTTTTAATAGTCGAAAGTAATTGGAGGGCAACTAACCCCCTTCTCAAGCCCACCATTTCCCCAGACACATACAATCAAAATTTTGAGATAGCCATTTTTTTCAACGTAGTTGAAAGTTCTGGAAATTAGGTCTTTGAGGATGAAGTGATCAGAGGGCAAATATCTCCCTCCACGCCTATCATTTCCTCAAACAGTTCCAATCAAAATTTTAATATAGCCATTTTGTTAAGCCTGTCAGAAATGTCTGAAAATTATGTCTTTGAGGATTAAAAATCCTCCCAGCCCTCAGGGCAAGGGTTGTAAGTTTTGCCCTGGGGACATATAGGGTTTTTATAGAAAGTGTGGTCATACAAACTTCAAAAGTGGCTCATTGGATTAGTAATCAGACGCTCTAGCGCCGTTTTTAAGAGTCAAAGTGATCAAAGGGCAGCTACCCTCTCCCCCCTATACACACGTCATATTGTCCTGAAGTGCGTCTAATAGAAATTTTGAGATAGCCATTCTTTTCAAAATAGTGTAAATATCATATAACAAGGCTTTTGAGGTTGAAACATAGGGTTCTAAACCCTATGATTTCTAAGGGCCAGAATATAATTTGTACTTTACTGAAAAAAATATTTTAAATGTTTTCACTTTTATAACTTTAAGGAATCAAAATTTAATTAAAATTTTAAGGAATAAATATCAGCATATGTATATTAAACTGACAATGCACACTTTTTTCAATAAATTCATTTGAATTTTTTTTCAGTAAAGTACAAATTATATTCTGGGTCTTAGAAATCATAGGGGTTAGAACCGTACTCAGATTAATTTCTGCTCGTTTTGCGTTTGACTTGTTTTAATTTCTGTTTGTTTTGGGTTTCATTTATTTATTGATACTTATTTGTGGTGGTTGTATGCTTGGTAGATTATTTGATTCTATTTTTGTTCATTTTTGGTTTAATGGAGTTCTTTACTTTTTTTTAAAAAAACTTATTTTGTACAAAAAGTTTTTTTGATTAATCGGAAAAAGGAGCATTATTTGGTCTGAGAAGTATATTCGAGGACTGTAAAAAAAAAAAAAAACATTCTAAAAGCTATTTGCTATTCCGTCATTTGTCCATATTTTCCTTACTGTATTTCTGTCTGGGCTTGTACCTTTTCATCTGTTCTTAATCTTCTTTAAACATTTCAAAATAAATCAATGAGGATACCTTTTAAAATTGGTTATAGTCTGACAGGTAAACATCTTTATGGGACCAGCGGCATTTGTAGCATTCGTGTAATTTTTTGTGTTTCAGATTTTATCATACCTGGCAAAAAATATGGAACTTAATTTCAGCTGAGCCCGAGGTCCAAGGTCCAAACGACCGAAGGTTCCTAAAAAAAATATTTGGAAGTCCAATCTGTAGGAGAGTAGTTCTGTGTTCGTGTTTTTATTTTATGTTTCTTTTTTATGTTTTTTTTTTGTGTCAGATGAGTAAGTCTTAGGCAGTTTTTGTTCTGTTTTTGTACTATTTGCAGTGCTGAAGTATGCCAGGTATGCATGCGCGCTGTCTGTCAAGCTTGTATGTATATATTTGTGTTTAAATAAAAACGATCTATTCTATTGGCTCCTCCTGCCACTTCTTTTTCGACTTCTGTAAACATAGGCCAAATTCCTCTAGTGCTATTGACAGTAACCTGTCTACTTACTTACTTGTACTTGTGGCGGAAGGATTTTCAGTAGGATTTTTATTCTATGGAGCAAGATTTTCGGAATCCAAGGCAGGATTTTTCAGTACCTTAAAGGAGCCAAAACCATGTCTCCAGAATTAAACAGGAGAGATGGATTGACAAGACTTGCACATATCTAAGTAAACCGAAAATGGATGGCAGATACATTTTCAAGCAACTAAGAGAAGATAATGAGACAAATCAGAGCGTGCTGAGTGCCGGGGTCTGGACGGAGCCCGGGCTTCTGGTACTATACGTATTTATGTGTCTAAGACTTAATACTAAAAATTTGGCTTACCCAAGATTCTGCTTTACTGTTTAAAAGAATGTTCAAGTCTTGGTCCAACAAATATTCCAAGGAGAGATTTGAAAGATCATCTTCATTTGAAATTGAACCACTTTCAAACATCTGAAATAAGTAATCATCATAATATTTTAGTTTTTTATTCGGATTATTAGTTAGATAAACACGAAGAACATTTTTGGGAGAGGGTGAGGGCGTTTCTATGCTTGCTTTTTGTGAAGGTCTTTTAGACTAATATTGAGGGGTACTCCCTTTTTATTCCTATATAACACTCATTCAAGCAGAATCAAAGTTTCCACAGTCTTTCTACATTTGAAACCTCTGTCTATAGAATTATGAAACTCAAAAAATCACTTCCAGAATTGTTGATAAGTGTGGACAATGCAGAAATGACTGCACAAACACAAAATGCAATTAGCTTTTTTTGAAAATTAATAGAAAAAAAATTCCGAAAAACAAGTTTTTCAAAGAAAAGTAAAGGCCATTTTAAACTTAAGATCAGCAGATACAAATATCTGTTAAAATTCGAACTCAAAACGACCAGAAGTTAATACTAAAGAATAAATGAAACCCAAAACGAACAGAAATTAAATAAACAATCATAGCAAAAAACATACAACAAGTAATAATATAAACGAATAAATAAATTAGAAACCGAGTAATGTTTAAATTGAATATGCAAATCAAGCTTAAGACAAAAAAAAAATTTCGCTATTGAAGTATAAATGAAACCCAAAAAGAACAGAAATTAAATAACAATCAATGCAAATAAACATACAATAGATACTAATGTAAATGAATAAATGAATCTTAAAACGAGTGAAACTTAAATTGAATGTGCAAATCAAGAAACGAACAAAAATCACTACAAACAAGAGTTTGGGCATCGCCTCCTTCTCTCACTGTAAAAGTCCAGAACCTACTGAATTTTAACATGTATTTGTATCTGCTGATCTTAAGTTTAAAATAGCCTTTATTTTTCTTTGAAAAACTTCTTTTTCGGAGTTTTTTTTAATTAATTTTTGTTCGTTTTTGATTGCAAAAATATTCAAGTTTTTAAAAATCCCTTATTTCAAAATCCAATTTTTTTCAAAATCATATGCTCATCAAAGTATCAAAACTAGTATCAAAATAACAATATCAAAGTAAAAAATGGGTTTGTGTCAACCTCGGAGTTTTTATTATCTGATGTTTGAACTATTTTTAAGAAAATCGGTATCTCAGAATATTTATCGGATGGGTTTGGGGAAAAAAAGGCGGGGGGGGGGGGGGGCTAATTACCCTTTGATCTCTTTTGATTCTTTAAAAGTGAACTAGAACTGTCCATTTTCAATTAAATGAGGCCTCGTTGAATTTTATACGAGCATCCCTTCTATAAGAACCATATATAACCCCAAGGCATAACTTACAAAGCCTGACCCGGGCCCTGGAGGGTTATATCGACCCTGGAGTTTTAATACCTGATGTTTGAACTATTTATAACTGAATAATCGCCACCAAATTTTTATCTAATGGGTTTGGGGAAGAAAAGGCATGGAGGGGGAGGGGCTACTTGCCCTCCGATCCCTTTTGACTCTGAGAAAGTGAAATAGAACTTTTAATTTCCAATCAAATGATCTCTGAAGTTTATACGAGCATCCCTTTCGTAAGAGCCATATACCGCCCCTGGACATAATCGACAACGCCTACCCAAGGCCCTGAAAGATTGTGTCGACTCCGGAGTTTTCGTTACATGATCTTTGAACCATTTCGAAAAAATGGTTCTCTTAAAGTTCTGGTCGGATGGGTTTGAGGAAAATTCAACGTGGAGGGGGGTGGGCCTGGTTGCCCTCCGATATCTTTTGACTCTTAAAAAGTGAACTAGAACTTTCCATTTCCAATCAAATGAGCCCTCTCCAAAGTTTATACAAGCCACTTTCATAAGAACCATATATGCCCCAGAGCATCGCTTACAACGCCTGCCACCGGGCCCTGGGGGGTTGCGTCGACACAGAAGTTTTTCTTATCTGACCTTGGAACTATTTTTAACGAAATGGCTATGTAAAAAATTTTATCGGATGGGTTTGGGGAAAAAAGGGTGGGGGGGGCTAGTTGCCTACCGCATATCTACCGCATAAGTCATATCTAGTCATATCTACCGCATAAGGATTCTCATCCTTCGATCACTTCATTTTTAAATCTATTCAATGCAGAAAATGTTGATGCGAGTGTGAAACATGGATACCAGAAACAATTTTATCCACAACAACCCCTCTCCGATAATATCCACTTTCAAACTTATTCCAATGAAGACTACTTTATGGAAATGTCTCCGACATTTATAGATTTACGAATGAAAGTCCGGAAATCCGATAATACATTACCAATTCGTGCCAATGGAATATCCTATGAAAATTGTATATTACATAATTTATTCTCTCAAATCAGTGTCTACATAAATGGCACACTGGTGAGCACAAACAACAATCTCTCAAATTACACAAGCTATATGCAATTCATACTGATGACACCCAAGTCATACAAGGAATTGAGAGGCACCTCCAATGGATAATGAATATATTACTAACACTAATAGTACAGATGCACTTAAAAATGCTACAACTAGTGAATTACATCTAGTTGGAACAATATATCATGAAATATTTAATATACCCCAATGGCTACCACCCAATATTAAAGTGGATATGAAATTGACATTTGCTCCATCCAATTTCATTTTACGAAAAGAACTTGCTTCCAATCCTGATGTAACTCTCTCCCTCACTTCGGCAATACTACATGTACGCAAACAGCAGGTCATGAGTTCTGTTGCTTTGGCAGTGGAAAAACTGAGAGCCAGTGGAAATAATATTAAACTACTTGTTCCTCATACAATCAATAATCAAGGTCATATTGCAACAGGCTCACGCGCCTTCAACAACGCATCCTTTATCAATAGCGAAATTCCGTCAAAATTAGCCTTGGCATTTGTAAAAAGCGCTAGTGCAATAGGATCGTGGACTGGATGCCCACATAAATTTGAGATGTTTGGGCTTTCATCTCTTGTTTGCAAAGTAAATGGAATCCCACACTACAATCTATCTTTTGATAAATCCTATAGGACATTGTATGAGTTGACCATGCAAACCCTAGATAATGATTCACAACTACTTGAAAATGCTATAACCGAAGACATGTTTGCTAAAACACATGGTATCATTGTATTGGATTTGTCTGGCACCCAGGATATGAGTATAGTACGAACGGGGAGTGTGCGTTTAGAGTGTACATTTGCCGACCTATTAGCTGAGAGTATTGCACTAATCTCGCTAAATCAATTTGAAACCTATTGGGAAATCCCTCCCGAAGGCAGTGTTCTACTAGACCTTGCACCATAAACACCAGTAAAATAATCAATGTATTTAATATGGACCCCTACATGTCCAAATACAGATCCTATTGTCTGCCCTCGGACTTTCTTGGAAAAATACAAAGTGCCAACAATACTCTAATTATTGTTAATAGCAGTCCGTCGACTGTGAATACTGGCCATTGGTTGTGCATCTTTCAAACAATGAACACAATTGAATTTTTTGATCCTCTCGGCCTACCCTATACATTCTACACTCCACACATCAGCAACTATATTGAGAGCAGTGGGAAAACTATTATTGAAAATCGGAAGAGAGTGCAGGATCTGACGACTAAAAGCTGTGATTTCCATGCGCTACTATATTTTGTGTTCATATGTTGCGGCTATACTTCCCAGCACTTTCTCAGCATTTATGTAGACAATCCACGTCTGAACGAATTTATGGTGGAAAATATCCTCTGAGACCTGTATAATATTGATTTTAGTGCCCTACGAGTAAAGTGTTAAAAAAATGTAGGTGAATTTGTTTATTAATAAAGAAATGTATATATACAACAATGTCTTTATTCTTCACTTTAGATATCTTCTTCGGTTTATAGGCAACTGTCGTGAACCACTAATGCTGGTAGATCATTTGAATTCACTGTATATTGATCTTTATTGGCTGCAAAGTCAGGGTCACATTTTCTACAGTATAGTGTAACTTCACTCTTGTCATATCTCTTTGTATAATCAATGATACTATTTACATTCATATTGTAAAATTCACGTGTTTCAATCTGTCTATTTGAAGCAATATCACATACAGTGTTTTCAAATGGTGAATCACATTCGGTAACTGCCAAATAAAAATCACTAGGTTTATAGTCATAACAGGCAGTATCGTCACAACGATGACGTAGAAACCAAATTGTCTTGTTACCCCAACAGTTGAATTGTAGACCTGATTCTTCCTCCCAAAATAATTTAAATCCATGACGATACCAATCTCGTAGAAATAAACTAAAATCACGTTTGGGGTTCTTTCCAATCATACCGGGATAAGTATTCTCCCACTGATCACATTTGCCATAGTGGCAATTGGAGCATAGATGCCCTCTAGGGTGAGATTCACAAATCTCTTCAAGACATGAATTACATCCTTTAATTTGTACTGCATATCCTCTATGTAATTTACAAGGATTGAATAATTTGTACTTTTCATTATAGTCAGCAATAACTGTACAATTCTCACATGATGACCAATTGCCAAGAGTGTACATGCATAGTGGACATGTATAGAACATTTTTGGTTTCCGATGTCAACTCTCTCACAGCTAAAAAGAAACTGATCCTCGTTCGATAAATTCAGAGGGGAATGGGAGAGGAGTAACTCAGTGACATTACCTCTTTCGAAGGGGGAGCCATCTACATTGAATATATGGCAATGTTTTCAAAAGTATATCCACAATATTATTCTGCTTTGTTTCAATTAATATATCAATAAATTGAGTATATGCATTTGAGTCTAATCATATAAGCTTCATACAATAGTCCAATGGGGGAGAATCACTTTTCATTATATTGTCAAGTGTCCCCTGTGAGAATATCTTCTGTTGAAGGGATAACTCGAGAAAGTCGTCATCCAGAATCAAATGTTTTTCCATAATCACAAGATTCGATCTAATTCTTTCTTTCTCAAATTTATTAATTTTTCAATCCTATCACTCTCACTGCTGATTCTAGACTAACCATGATTCGTTCTACTTTAAGAATATTCGATAATCTAACATTCTAACAAATGGGTGACATGTTCGATTTCGAAACAATTTTATTGCATAATTACAACAATAATATATATTACACATGTACAATTAGCGATATAACTTGTTGTCTTTGATATGCTTCACTACATTACATCTAAAGCACTTTGAAGTCTATTCACATGTGCTATATCAACTTTTGCAGCGAAGCTTTATTGATCCTCCATTTTGAATTTGCTCAAAGATAACACATATCTTGCATATACTTCAGCCCATTCCAGACAAAACCGTGATCCTCTCGTGATTTCCACCGCAATGTTTGGGGCTCTTGTATCATTGCTACCAACTCCACTATGAACTTCTAATAGTGTAAACATTCCTCTCATTATTACAAATATATCTCAATGAGTAAAGTCAAACTGTTCTCACTCCTTGAATTCTATTCTCGCACTAATAGCAACTATAGCAAAATCCTTCCTTATATTCACTGCGATCTTGTCCCATTAGACTCAAGAATTCCCTGTCGATTATGTAATAGATTTCCCAGAAATCTAGTCCCCTCTGTAGATCAGTATAGAATTCCCCGTCGATTATGCAATCAATTTCCCAGAAATCTAGTCCCCTTCGTGGATCAATAACATTGTACCGTTAGTATTCAGTGCGCACGCGCATTTTCCCCGCAGTATTTCCAAGTTCCCTGATTGACCTTGAAAAAGGTACTTTTAAAGTACTAAATAGTACATTTCTTATCTGGCAATAGGGTACACTTCGTCCAGTTTCTATTGGGTCCCTCCTACTCATATTAGCCTTTCTTTCTATTTTCCTACCTTTTCTATGGGCTTCACTCGCCCTTCTCGGTCTTGAGTTAATCTTATCTCTGTCCGACATTATTTCAAAATTCCGTTAACTTCAAAATACTTCTTCAGTCTAAATGAAAATTCTTTTACCAATGTCTCTTTTTATCTTTTCGTGAAGAATTGTTTCGTTTTAATTTGCCGATCCTACGTGAGCAAAATATATCTCCGAAAAAACGAATTCACAGGGGTTGGACAAGAAAGCAAACTGAAAAACCGCGCAAATAATCCACTAGTGAATTAGCTGGACTAAACTCAAACAGAGGAACTACCCTGTAAAACAAATCACGTATCCTCCCTGGATACTCGTACTTCAAATATAATCTCCTCCTGGGCAGATTACTCAATAGGACAGGTGCCTCCCACCTTCCTTGTCCAATATGCGCACAAACTGACAAATTCTCCTAATTTGCCGTCCTCAATACTCTTATAACCTTCGTCACTGAAGATTATATCTAAGTCCGCCAATTCACTCAAATAATAACCCAACTTTCAACGTTTTCTTATCTGTCCTTAAACCCCATAATACTCTTCAATACAGAGATTCCCCCACTTTAAACTCAACTCATTAATTTCACGTTATTCTTTTTTATATTTGTCTAACAAGGCACACAGCCCATTATAGACCTTCATAATTCTATTAATTGATTGCGTATTTTTGTCTTTTTATATGTAATCACAATAGGCTACTCTTTAGGCAAACTTAACCTGTCTCTTCAAATACGCAAAATTCTTTTACTATCAGTGCTGTTGATAGCTCCTTTTCTTGCTGCCACCACTATTATACTGGTAGCGTACAATGCCACCCGTATTGGGGCTGTAAGGTACGGGATCACCACTTATTGGTATAAAAATGGCGCAAAAATGTTGCTATGCCACTTCCTTGAGGGGGAGAACCCCTTGTCGGCCCAAATGTTAGTGGGATTCCCGCGCTTACCCCAACGGTTCCGTATCTGTTGGGTATGTCAGTGCCCGATTTACAATATACCCTGCCTTAGGGTATGATAGCGTGATCGAATTGTCCGAGGGGCCACTGTAAGGCAAAGGGCTACCGGTAATATTTCTAACTATATCCTTGGACTCTACCTAGGCTAAAAAGTCAAAGATTATATAGTATAAAAAATCTTACTGTATTCACTCACGCTACAAAAGGAACTAAAAATCCCACTTCCAATTTTCCCCAGTTCGCTCACCACGTGCCAGCGGTGGGTGGTGTGTGGATTTTTCCAGCCAATCCGAAGGCTTACTAATTACTGGTAAATCATCCCCAACTGCGCAATTGATGCCTCGTAGCTTGTTTCACAACCTACGCAATTAAAGAAGGAAAGAAAATGGCGCGACCAAAATTAAAGGAAAATTAATAATTATTACTAGGGAGAAAGAGAATAATTAAGGGACCAAAAGAAAAGAATCTGGGAAGGGCATTCATCTGAAACAAACTAAGACCAATGGTCCTAACAATCCTTATTTACTAAACCATTCATTACTTTGAACAATTCGATTTTTGTGTTTGCTCCAACCAAATCATATAGAAAAAATGTTTTGGAAAACTGGAAAGGGGTCACTCAGTCAAAAATTAGAATTTTTATTTTCCTTATTAAAGGTCAAAATCTGTTGGCAGGCAGCCAACCCCCCTGCCATGCCCATGATTAAAGATCATAATAGCAGTCTCGTAACAACACGGATACAACCAGGAATTTTTGCAAGGAGGGGGAAGGAGTATTACCAGGACCTTTCTAGGGGTTTTTACATAGTTTTACACTATGGCCAAGAATGCACACAAGTAATGCCTTATTACCAAAAAAACTAGCACTTTTTTTTTATAAGAATCCGTTTCAATGGTACTGCTTTGGCTTCAAAGAGAGTGACTGGAGACAAACAATACTTAACAACACCACCCATTGATGGAATAAAAATATAATTTTCCATTTTGAAAGTAAGATTTACCAATAGCATAATTACCTAATGCTGTTACCCAAATTAAGTAATATTTTTCCAACATATTACTGTAGAACAATGAAAATTCAAGCAAGGATATTTTAATGAAACAAAGTTTGTCCAACTTCATTAGAGGTAAGTCCCTCTTATATAAAAAGAGGCATAGAGATAGATATTTCAAAAGAAAACACTACAAGAAGTTTTCAAAACTACTTTAAAACATCCTAAAACATATATTTATGTAATTCTGACAGCTCACTTTTCTTCATTTTATCACCCACCCCAAGAAATACATAGTGAATTATATATATATAACCCATTGTATTTTCAATAGCATGACTCTGTTCTTCTTATTCATTTAACAGGAAACACTAAACAAGGAGTACAAAGAAAGGTCACAATATTGGAAATACAACAAGTATCTATAATTTAGGCTAAAAATCTGTCCATCAGGGGAGGGGGGCTAAATTAAGCAAAGCAATCTTTCAGAATGATATATGCAAAATGCAAATACTTTAGAATGTTTTACAGTAATTTTCACAATTATATGGTGTATCCTTTAGGACTGGCCTTGTACAAAAGCAATACTAAACTGTATACTAGAGTTTCCTACAAACTGGGAATGAAGGTGGTAATTTGGAGTTCTTTTTTGTTACTCTGCTAAGTAGAATATGAACACATCACTTTATGCATCCATTAAATGCTGTTTCTACAAATACTAATTGGTTCCTTTGAAAAAACTTATTTTGAGCACTTAAAAGAACCTTTAAAGTGATACCTTGTTTATTATTATTGGCCAGGAGAAAATAATAACCAAAACTTATTAGAGCAACTTTAAATAATCATAAATACATCAATAATAAAAGGGAATTTTTTCATACCCCCCGCCTTATTAATAAATATATAGTCAATCATAATACTCACACTACTTTTTAGAATACTGCAACTCTTTTCTTCCTGCTGATTGATCAGTATTTATTGTAAAATAACAAAGAAGAAAAAAGCAGCACTATTAAAAAAAGGAAAAAAGTTTGAACATATAGAGAAGACTGTGAATTTATTCATCAGGGTGGGGGGTAAGGGGTTTGAAGCATGGTAACATGATTTTATGAATGATATAATTTAAAAACGTATGATAGTTTTAAGATAGTTCTCAGAATTTCTGATGAAATTCTAGTTTAGAGGCTTTTGCTAATCTTGGAAAGTAGTTGAATTAGGTGAATGAAACTCTCAGGAATGTTTCCAGAGCCCTAATGATCTTTAGAGAAGATATTTTGAAGGACTGTCTCTGCTCCTCCCTCCAGAGAGCAATGACCTTTGATGAACTTTTAATAATCTTTGTATAATAAAAGTGAAACCTTTCACAACAGATCTTCTGCTCAATTGAGGCACAGAAAATACACTTTAACCTTAATACCTTTACTTAATCCCACTTTAAGGTTTTTAACATTTGTAAATCCATTCCTTAAATTAAAAAAAAAAAAACTTGATAGGCTACAGCTGAAAATTCTGCTGAAATATCAAAAAACCAAAGGTTGTATTCTCAAAAACCAAAGCCAACAGAAAGAGATTAAAACCCAAAATTATGGTTATACCCTTTTTGTCAGAATTCTGTTTAAAACAATCTTCTAAACTCTAGAAATAGGAAAAGGATAGGCATAGTGGCATCAGTGTACAGTTAGAGCTGTTGAGAAGGAAACATTAGGGTCCTGAAATTGGCCAAAGAGTGGGATATCCACTCTTTGACTAATGAAAAAAATTACTTTATAAGCTTATATAAAATGGCACAATCAAATCTCCTTATACTTAAAAATATTTTTCCATCTAGTTGTAGAATTTTCCCCATCCCTATAGGAGAAAACTATATTTGCCAACTAGTTGACAAGAAACATTTCCCCAGCAAAACTTTTATTTTCCAACCAGTTGACTAATATTTTATCCCCAGTAATACTTCATTTTGCCAACTAGCTGAAAACAAACATTGCCCCAAAAAACAATTATTTTCCAACTAGTTGACTAGCAAGTTTTCCCCAACAAAACTTTATTTTTTCAATAGGCTTTCACCCTGGCCTATTTGTTATAGGCTGGGCTACATGAAACTGTGAGTGCACACATCTCTAAGAATAGAAGGGTAAATTAGTCAAATTTCCAAATATGGTAAAATTTCAATTTAGCAGCATTTCTCAAAAAACATGGTAGGTTAATAAAATAAAAATAACAATGTTCTTATTTCATGCTCTTTTTCAATATATTAGTTGTTATCCTGACAACAAAGCAACCCTCCCTCCCTGATGATCCCATCAATATATACAAAACTAATAAAAAAAATCCTAAAAGTGGATGACAATTTGCTAGATGTTTTCCATAGAAATTGCCTACAGATTATTCTGGGTACCCAGATGACTGACCATTTTTCAAACAGTAGGCTGTACAAAAAATGTGGTTCAATCCTGCTTTGTAGGGCTATAATGAAAGAAAGTTTGAGATGGCTAGGGCACATTCTGCAGATGAAGGATGACAAATTGCCAAAGGTTTTCTTTTTTGGCCAACTGTCTAGGGCTAAAAGGAAAGCAAGTTGTCCTTGTCTGGGGTAACAGGATGTCATAAAGAAAGATTTAAAGGAAATAGGAACTTCCTGGGAGGGGGAGAAGTTACTAGTTTGAATATGAATTGTTTTCTGTGGTAATGTTTGTTTCCAGCTAGTTGGCAAAATTAAGTTTTCTGTTGAGAAGTTATTAGTCAAATAGTTAGAGAATGAGAGTTTTGCTGGGGCAACATTTACTGTCAACTAGTTGGCAAATTTAAGTGTTGTTAGGGAGAAGTTATTAGTCAACTAGTTGGAAAAATTGAGTTTTGCAGAGGAGAAGTTATTAGTCAAATACTTGGAAAATGCATTTTTTTTTTCTGGGGCAATGTTTGTTTCCAGCTAGTTGGCAAAATCAAGTGTTGCTGGGGAGAAGTTATTAGTCAACTAGTTGGAAAAATAAAGTTTTGATGGGGAGAAGTTACTATTCAACTAGTTGGATAACGAATTATTTTCTGAGGCAATGTTTGTTTCCAGCAACACATGAATTGAAAATCAAGTATTTTGCAGTAGGCATCAAGACATGGCTAATTCTAGAAAAAGCCAAGACAGATAGTCCAAGTGATTGAGAGGGAAATCTGGGATAAGCCCTTTTTAGGATTGTATAAAAAATATGTTGGAAGGAGATTGGATAGTAACATTCTATATAAGCTTGTAAAATAATTTTTTCTAATAGTCAAAGGGTAGAATCCCCTTTTTCAAAAGGCTTTCATCCTGGCCTATTTATTATAGGCTGGGCTACTTAAAACCATGAGTGCACACATCTCTAAGAATAGAAGGGTAAGTTAGCCAAATTTCCAAATAATGGTAAAATTTCAGTTTAGCAGCACTTCTCAAAAAACACATTAGGCTAATAAAATAAAATAACAATGTTTTTATTTCATGCTCTTTTTCAATATATTAGATGTTATCCTGACAACAAAGTAACCCTTCCTCCCTGATGATCCCATCAATATATACAAATCTAAAAGAAAATTCCAAAAAATGGATGACAATTTGCTAGATGTTTTCCATAGAAATTGCCTACAGATTGTTCTGGGTATCTGACTGACTGACCATATTTCAAACAGTAGGCTGTACAAAAAACGTGGTTCAATCCTGCTTTCTAGGGCTATAATGAAATAAAGGTTGGGATGGCTAGGGCACATTCTGCAGATGAAGGATGATAAATTGCCAAAGATTTGCTTTTTTGGCAAACTGTCTAGTGCAGTTTGTCCTAAGAAGGCAGTTTGTCCTTGTTTGGGGTGAAAGGATGTCATAAAGAAAGATTTAAAGGAAATGGGAACTTCCTGCAAGGGGAGAATTCACTAGTTGGAAAATGAATTCTTTTCTGGGGCACTGTTTGTTTCCAGCTACTAGGCAAAATTAAGTTTTGCTGGGGAGAAGTTACTAGTCAACTAGTTGGAAAATGAATTGGGTAAATTTCTACCAAATCATATTATTGAGTTAGGAATAAAGTGAAAAAACCCTTTGATGCCTTTTTTTATGCTGATTACAAATATAATAATCATTTCTATCGGAAATGAATTTCAGCCCCCCCTCCTATATATGCCAATTCAGGGTTAGGTTGTAGAAATATATACCCTGAATTGGCATATATAGGGGTGGGGGCTAAAATTAATTTCCAATAGAAATGATTACTATATTTGTAATCAGCGTAAAAAAGGCATAGAGTGGTATATTCACTTTATGTGTAAGTCAATAATATGATTTGGTAGAACTTTACCATGAATTGTTTTCTGGGGCAATGTTTATTTCCAGCTAGTTGGCAAAATTAAGTTTTGCTGGGGAGAAGTTATTAGTCAACTATCTGGAAAAATTTAGTTTTTTCTGGGGAGAATTTACTAGTCAACTAGTTGGAAAATGAAAGCTTTGCTGGGGCAAACTATTCTCAACAAGTTGACAAATTTAAGTGATGCTGGGGAGAAGTTATTAGTCCACTAATTGGAAAAGAAAGCTTTGTTGAGGCAACATTTATTATCAACTAGTTGGCAAATATACATTTCTCCTATACAGATGGGCCAAATTTTCCAATTAGATGACTAAAATGTTTTTAATATAAGGAGATTGGATAGTACCATTCTATATAAGCTTATAAAGTAATTTTTTCCAATAGTCAAAGGGTGGATTCCGCAGGACAGGTCTATACCCATTGAAATTTTGGTAAAGTTCAACCAAATCATATTATTGAGTTAGAAATAAAGTGAATACACCATTTGATGCCTTTTTTATGCTGATAACAAATATAATAATCATTTCTATTGGAAATGAATTTCAGCCCCCCCCCCCTATATATACCCAACCTAACCTAGCCTAACCTAACCCTGAATTGGCATATATATGGGGGGGGGGGCTGAAATTCATTTCCGATAGAAATGATTATTATATTCCTAATCAGCATAAAAAAAGGCATCAAATGGTGTATTCACTTTTGTCCTAACTCAATAGCCTAATATGATTTGGTAGAACTTTACCAGAATTTCAACAAAACAACATTTTACCTCAATTTTCAGTTATCGGTATCTTTTCTCTGGCTCTGAAAATACAATTTTAGTTTTTTGAGTAAAATTTTAAGCCATTTCAATGTTTTATTTTCAAAATTTAGGAAATGTATTTCCATATCTTTAAAACCTTAAAAATTGGGATTGAGCAAAGTTATGAAGCTGAAAACAATTTGTTGTACTTTATTTAAGCAGAAGATCTATTTTGCAAGATTTCACTTTTATAATGCACAGATTTTTAAAGGTCATCAAAGGTCAGGACCCTCTAGAGCAAGAAGGAGTGGAGGTATGTACTTCAAAATAACTTCCTGGGGGGCATACTTTAGCCTGTAGATCTGTCCCTGAAAGCTTCATTTTCCTAACCTAACGTCTTTTCAAGATAGTCAAAAGTAGCTAAAGTAGAATTCTACCAATTTATGTCCCAGGCTATGTACACTCAGGACAAACTTGATGTTGAGCTTTCCTTATTAACCTAGTATACTAGGCTAGTAACTTACTTCCTTATTGACGTTTACTTTGATTTTCTTAGCTTCAGAGCTTCGAACTCTACCGGCGTGAGTTGGAGAGCAGTTCAAAAATTCCATTATCAGATGATTCACATAAAAAGCACGTGAAGAGTTTTTAAATTTTAACACTTTGTTTGTAGTTTTAGCATATGACCAAATAAGAGTTTTCTATTTAAAATTTCCTAAGAAAATTTCCGAACAAAAACGAAAAATGTATCCTATTTCCCTTTCTTGGAGGCTTGGCTCAGAATCATACATATTACATATTTCAAAATTTTTTCCAATTTCTTCTTTCTCTGCCGACATGGACTAGAAATCGGTATCTAGTTAAGAATTTCTATGTTACGGATGTAACTAAAAAGCTCGGTGACCTACACAAAAAGCTTTCTGCAGATGCATTTTATAACATAGGATGAATATATAATATTTTATAAACCAATTTGGGCTATATATTTGCACATTAGGCGTGGGGGTGAGGGTAAAGCATAGCACATATTAAATACGTTACCTAACCTAGGTACTTCCCCCCCCCTAAACCCCAAAAAACAACAGTTTAAATATTGTAACACAATGACAACTAAGCTATGCATTGCATTACTCTATAGCGGTCTCTTGAATTAACCCGTCAAAAACGGTTTTTTTCGTGACTGGTTTCTTTGTAAAGGCCCATATAGTGCCCAAGTACCAATTTCACTATATACGTTTATTAAGGATTGATAATAACTTTAATTAACCTAGCAAAAATAGGCAAGTTTATTTTGTTTTGTTTTTTTTACCTAGAATTCCCTGGATAAAAGAATTCCCTTGTAAGAATTTTTTCGGCGAAATGTCGCATTAAAAAATCGGAACCAAAATTCACACGTTAATGCAATAATAATTTTACCGGGTCATACTCGACAATTTATTTGAGTCCGATTTTAAGTGGCAAGACAGCATATTACTTCAAACTTTTTAAATAGCTTGGGACAAGGCCCATATCTTATTTTGTTTGGGTGTGGGATTGGGATGCAAACAAAATGCCAGTAATGATTACATGTAGAAATAGCTATAAGTGAGAAATCAAATTGTATATTCTATTTCATTTTGTGTTTTACTTCTGTTCTAGCTTAGAAACAAATTGACTACTCAAAATACGATATCTAGAATAAACCTGCTTTATGCTAGTCTAGATATTCAACTGCTATGCCCGATGACGGTCTTTTTGTGAAAATCCCAGGCGATACTGCACAAAACGATATAAACTGGCCTATGTTTTTAAAATTAGTCCTAGTCTTCTAAATTTGCCTACTAATCTTAGCTTTAACTCAAGCTTCTTCTGAGACTTTAGCCCATGCTTTCATTTCAAGCAACCTGTTCTTGGGGTCTTTATCAGCTTTAGATCATAGAATTCTGAACTGACGAAGTCACTTTTTCAATGTCCATTTTGATTTTGACCAGCCTATTGATCTGATGCGATTTATTGGTCAAAACAATTACAGAAGTTGAGATTTCTGAACTTGTACGATATTTTAAATCCAAGTATATTTTAACCAGAATTTACACACAGCTGCGATATTCACATATCTGGCAAAATAATCGTATTTGTATAAATAACCGTACATGTGAGAACCGTGTGCTAAAGGATGCCTTTCCTTTTTAACAAAAAGATTAGAACTTGCTGCTCTAGCAAGTTCTTACCATTCTTTAGTTTGGTAAGATAAGAAAGAAATCATTCCTTAATAAAACAAGAAAAGCTTGCCTCTTCCTTTTTAATTAATTAAAGTTAATATTATTCCTTAATACAATGCAGAAAGCGAAGAAAAACCTGGAGTGAGGATTTGTTAATAGGAGAAGCCTTTTGTACTGGTGTAGCTAGGGGGCAAGGTTTTACATTTGTGTAGCCTTTGTTATGGCCGTTATTAGATAAACACATATTTTTTCAATGATCGGGGCATAATAACTTTGGGGGATCAAGTAGGACTTTTCGGGGAGCATTGGGGAGGACCATGTGGACTCCAATTATTGACTTACGGAAAGAGGGCAGGGGTAATTCTAAAGTCACTATATATTCTCAAGTTGTCAAAATAGCACATATGCAACATTTCAGGAACGGCCTGGGGGAAGGAGATGAAACTTTCAGGTAGTTTTTGGCAAATTGGGGGTGTGCAGGGATACCTCAAATTTTGTGTTCAGGGACGTGGAGGCTAATTTTTTTTATCGATATGAGCGTTTTTGCACAATTTCTACCTCTGGGATTTGAAATTCATTTATCGTTATGAAGTAATGTAACTTAAAAAGTACTGTATGTGCCCCGGCTACCAAATAGCTTATCTGTAACGAGGAAGACTTGCGGATTCAATTTGATACTTCCGGACAGTGTTGAGAGACCAAGTGGGTCTCAAATTCTGACTCAGAAAGGAGATGGATGTCATTCAAAAGATTTTGTATGTATCCAATTTATGAAAATAATATATCTGCAATGTCTCAGGAATGGCTCGGAGATCGAGTTGAAGCTTCCTGAGTGTTGGAGGGAGGGTCAATGAAACTTCGAGCGTTGTCTATAGGGAGAGGTGAGGGCTGGACTTTTGATTTAAGAATCCTGCTTCACGGTGAGAGGCATTGAGAGCATTGCAACTTTGCTCTTCCAGACGGATTGACCTGCTTCTGTGACAGAGGATTAGTCAGCTAATGTAATCTGTTTAAGGTGCTTCTTTCACCTGTAATTATACTTGGTCCAAGTTTTGCCCATTGGCGCGACCAGCTATGTGATGTAGGTTGAGATCATACTGAGTTCGAGTAGGAGCTGTCAGTGCTGTCATAGGAGATGCTGGAAATGCATCCCTTGACAATTGGAGTTGAGAGTGAGAGTTTTAAATAAAGACAAGGGGCCTTTTGTGACTCATAATATCGTCCCATCGAACACTTCAATTTGACGGAGCTGCTTCATCCGACAGGCGTCTATCTTACTCAAAACGGTGGATTAAAAGGGCCCATCTCAGCCAAGTAGATAGCACTAAGCTCACGGATGAGCTATCTTGTGAGCTATCTTTGTGTTCCTAGGGATGTCAGGTAATCTCCCAATTACATCGAGTCTTTCGACAACAGACGAAATTTTTGAAATTCAACTACCTAGTTCTGTTTTTATGACACAATCATTCAAGATCCTCGAGCCAAGATAAGCAAAGTTAGTGAAAACTTCAAAATGGGGTCAATAAACTGCAGTACAGTCCGGAGATAAATTTTGCAGCTTCTTTCAAAAGGACATTGATAAAGAAAAGATGAGAGTATAATGAAAAATTGTCTTCGATCAGCCAAAAAGCTTTTGTGCTATTAATTAAAATATTTTTTCGACAAAATAAGTTTTTCAAAGAAAAGTAAAGAACTCCATTAGACAAAAAATGAGCAAATATAAAACCAAATAATCTACCAAGCGTGAAACTACCACAAATCAGCATCGATAAATAAATGAAACCCAAAACGAACAGAAATTACAATAAATAACCGAGTCAAACTCAAAACGAGCAAAAATTAACATAAGTAGGGCTAAAAACCCCTATTCCTTCCCAAGGTCAGAACATAATTTGCACTTTACTGAAAAAAAACAGAAATGTTTTTACTTTTATAACTTTAATAAATCAAATAATATTAACATTTTGATTAATAAATATCAGTATGTGTATATTAAACTGACAATGCACATTCATTTGTATTTTTCAGTTCTTTACTTTTCTTTGAAAAACTTATTTTGTGTAAAATGTTTTTTTTTAATTAATTTTTGTTCGTTTTATATTGACATAGTCTTTTCAGGAAAAAGAAAATAATACTTTAAATCTTTTCGTTTTTTAAAGACTTTATAGTTTTGCCTGCTATTTGTATGCTGGAGAAAAAATTTCAGCAATTTTGTAACAAAATACACCCCTTTAAAAATCTGGACACAAATAGTTGTGTTTAATTTAGTTTCATAAATCCTCTAGTTAACCTGAAATGGAAATGTGGATACCATTCTTTAAAAAATCTGTTTACTTTCTTTGATAGCTTGGATACACTTACGCTATTTTGATTTGGTTAAATTTTAAGAGCAGAAGTATCCCCGCAAGGTTGAATATAATGCCCTCAGTCGCTCTTTGGATACTACTGAGATGCCTTATTGGGAATTAGCATTAACACAGTGCATTTTGATTTAATCTTAAGGCAAAATTTAGTTTTTAAACATAATGGGCAAATGAGAGGGTGGGCGTAGGAAGGGGATTAGTTGCCCTCCAGTCACTTTCGACTATTAAAAAGGGCATCAGCCCTTTCTATTTTCAATCGAATGAGCCCTTTTCGAAGTTCCCACGACAACTTCTTTGATACGAAGTGCCCTGGTCTAAACAACAACACCAACAAAACAATAATACAATATACCCACATCGATCTTCATTATAAAAATGTCAAGCCTTCCAATCACTTTTGACTATTAAACATGGCACTAGGCCTTTCGATTTCCAATCGAATGAGCCCTTTTTGAAACGAAAACGCTTTCTATAAACACCTTATATGCCCCCAGGGTATTAATTACAACCCTTACCCTAAGGGCTGTGAGGGTGGATGTCATCCTCTAAGACCTAATCTCCAGAACTTTCAACTACGTTAAACAAAATGGTTATCTCAAAATTTTGATTGGATGTGTTTGGGAAAATTGTTAGCATGAGAGAGGTGTTAGTCGCTCTCAAATCACTTTTGACTATTAAAAATGGCACAAAGCCTTTCAATTTCCAATCAAATGAGCCCTTTTGAAGTTTCTAAGACAATACTTTCAATAAAAACCTTATATGCCCCAGGCCTTAATTTACAACCCTTGCCCTGAGGGCTGAGGGGCGTTTGTCATTCTCAAAGACCTAATTTCCAGAATTTTCTACTACGTTGAACAAAATGGCTATCTGAAAATTCTGATTGGATGTGTTTGGAGGAATGGTGGGCGTGAGAAGGGGGTTAGTTACCCCCCAATCACCTTCAACTATTAAAAAGGGCACTAGCCCTCTCAATTTCCAATTGAATGAGTCTCTTTTGATGTTTTACGACAACTCTATCTATAAAAACCTTATATGCCCCCAGGGCTTAACTCACAACATTTGCCCCGGGGCTCTGGGGGGGGTTTTTCATCCTTAAATATATAATTTCCAGAAGTTTCAACTACGTTCAAAGTTCTTTCAACTAAACTTTTCAACTAAACTTTCAACTAAACTTTGATTGAATTTTTTGGTGAAATGGTGGGCGTGAGAGGGGAGTTAATTACTCTCCACTCACTTTCGACTATTAAATAGGGTAGCTTCAATTTCAAATCAAATGAGCCCTTTTTGAAATTTCTACAAAAACTTTCTATATAAACCTTATATGCCACCAGGGCATAACTTACAACCCTTAAACTGAGGGCTCTGAAGGAAATATCATCCTAAAAGGCCTAATTTCCAAAACTTTCAACTACGTTGAACAAAATGGAGATCTCAAAATTTCGATTGGATATTTTTGGGAAAATGATGGTCGTGAGAGGGACGTTAGTCGCTCTCCAATCACCTTCAACTGTTAAAAAAGGCATTAGTCCTTTCATTTTTCCATTGAATGAGCCCTTTTGAAGTTTCTACGACAACGCTTTCAATAAAAACCTTATATGCTCCCAGGGCATAGCTTACAACCCTTGCTGTGGGGGGGGGGGGGGGGGGGGGGCGGGGTTGTCATCCTTAAAGACCTAATTTCCAAAACTTTCAACTACGTTGAATAAAATGGCTATCTAAAAATTTTGATTGGATGTATTTGGGGAAAAGGTGGGTGTGAAAGGGGGTTAGTTGCCCTCAAATCACTTTCGACTGGTAAAAAGGTCACTAGCCCTTTTAATTTCCAATGGAATGAGCCTTTTGTCAAGTTTCTACGACAAATATTTCAATAAAACCTTATATGCTCCCAGGGCATAACTTACAACCCTTGCCCTGAGGGCTCTGGGGGGGAGGAGGGGTTGTTATCCTTAAAGATCTAATTCCAAAACTTTCAACTACGTTGAATAAAATGGCTATGTAAAAATTTTGATTGGATGTGTTTGGGGAAAAGGTGGGTGTGAGAGGGGGTTAGTTGACCTCAAATCACTTTCGACTATTAAAAAGGGCACTAGCCCTTTAAATTTCCAATCGAATGAGCCTTTTGTCAAGTTTCTATGACAAATATTTCAATAAGAACCTTATATGCCCCCAGGGCATAAATTACAACCCTTGCCCTGAAGACTGTGGGGGGAGTGCCTTGCTCAAAGGTATAATTTCCTGAACTTTAAACTGCGTGGGACAAAATGGCTATCTCAAAATTTTGATTGAATGTGTTTGACGAAATGGTGGGCGTGGAAAGGCTGTTAGTTGCCTTCCAATCACTTTCGACTATTAAAAAGGGCACTAGCCCTTTGAATTTCCAATCGAATGAGCCTTTTGTCAAGTTTCTACGACAAATATTTCAATAAAACCTTATATGCTCCCAGGGCATAACTTACAACCCTTGCCCTGAGGGCTCTGGGGGGGAGGAGGGGTTGTTATCCTTAAAGATCTAATTCCAAAACTTTCAACTACGTTGAATAAAATGGCTATGTAAAAATTTTGATTGGATGTGTTTGGGGAAAAGGTGGGTGTGAGAGGGGGTTAGTTGCCCTCAAATCACTTTCGACTATTAAAAAGGGCACTAGCTGTTTAAATTTCCAATCGAATGAGCCTTTTGTCAAGTTACTTATTCGATTCAAAGTGCCCTGCTCTAAAGGAAAAAAATAATAAATAATACATTGTGCCAACATCGTTCTTATATGCCCCCAGGGCATAATTTAAAATCCTTGCCCTGAGGGCTGTGGGGGAGTGTCCTCCTCAAAATCATACTCTCTATTTGGAAATCAACTACGCTGAACAAAATGGCTATCTCAAAATTTTTACTGGATGTGTTTGGGGGAATGATGGGCATGTGGAGGGGGGGGGGGCTTGTTGCCCTCTAATCACTTTCGATTATTAAGAAGGGCACTAGCCACTCCAACTTCCAATCGAATGAACCCATTTCGAAGTTTCTACGACAACTCATGCGATACGAAGTGCCCTGGTATTGAACAAAAAAAAAAAATACATTGTGCTAACATCGTTCTTTACTTAGGCAGAGTGATTGCGCTGCCTATGATAAGCCCCTGTAATACTTGGAACATATTCAAGGTGGGGTACCGAGTAAATTAAAAAAAATATGTGTACCCATGCTATAAAAATAAAACATTTGCATCATATTAAGATTGGATTATCAGATCAAGTTGAAACTTTCAGGGAGTATCATAGGAGGGGGGGGGATGTAAAGAGACTTCAAACTTAATTTTTGAGTGGGGGATGAGAGGGCTAACAAATTTAGATGTCTGACATAATCTTTCACCCAATAAATTTACAATTACATTTTCATCGTCTACAAATGGGCCACAGTTTTTTTCCGACATGCAAAGGTCCATAATGTTTTTATTCTTCCTATAGCAAAAAGTGCTACTTGACTTGGAAAGTTTTTCACAGTCCCAGACAAAAATACTAAATGATTCACGACGCCCAAAAACGTATTCATACATTTTGTGCGCCCAATCGGCTTGAAAGCTACATTTGCACATTGAGGGACCACACAGACTCCTATTCAGAAAATAAATTTGAAACTAATTTTGTCTACATCCAGTACTGGCGATCGAAAATGCACCCAATATTTTTTTTCTTATTTATGTTTGATAGGCTTAGAGCCAGGAAGACCTCAATGAAGAGAGAATATTTTGAAGTTTGATTATAGTGAGGAAAAAATATTTGAAATAGCTTTGCTTTTACGATTGAAAACTGAATATTGCTGATACTTCCAGGTATTAATATTATTATGTTTTAAGTAAACAATCTAGTTTCATTTGTCTGATATGCAGTATATTTTATTCATACTTACTTCTCTTTAAGCAAAACCCTTTCAAATGTATAGAAAATTTATCCGTAATTCATTTGTTGACTCGTCAATTCAAAATATTGCTTCAACCGACGAAAAGACTGCTTCAAATATGCCTATGTTCATTTTAAAGTTTTACTTAGTCATACGTTTTTTATGATTTGAATGAAATCAAATCAAAAGGAAAGGTTTGTCAGAGAAAGTGTCATTTTAAAATAATAATATTGAATTGAAAGCCTCAAATATAAGTATTGACACTTTGGCTAAAATGACACTTTGTCTAAAGTGGGTTTACGGGGAATGTTTATAGACATCAACAAAAATGGGAGAGGACTATAAGAACTTTGAATAAAAAACCTTGTGACAAAATGAGGCAAATTACTATTATAGTGCTAAACATAGAGATAGGAAAAAGAAACAAACAGTTTGTGGTAACGAACTGTTGCTACGCCATCGGTTAATCTACTTTAAGGTTAAATGAGAAAGGCTTTGGTCGAGTTTATTGAGTGTGTAAATTTTATTCTTTTTCAATTAAATTATACTAAAACTAATTGCACTTTCTTTTGTACAGCTTCGTATGGGATATAATACCGGTTGCGATTCGAAATGTAAGTCATCTGATAACGTTCAAGGCCACAGCCAAAAGATTTTTCCCTGCAAAAGAGTAGAAATTATGTATGTGTTTTATGTAAGTAGAACGGTTGTTGCATATGTGTGGATTGAATATTATTGCCAAGTAGAATAATATAAAATAGTATTTTTTTCAGAATATCTAGAATAGAAAATCTCACTTGCCTCCAACAAGCCCTTAGGGGTTTTCTTAGCAGGTGCAGCAAAAATGTTCCGTATTTTTTTTTTCGTCAGATAAATTACCTATCTTAAAACTCTACGAAATAGAGTTTAAACAACAATAGATACATCAGAAGGATCAATTTTTGATGCTCAAATTCAAAATATATAATATTCACCAAATTTAATGTCACCCATCAAAAGTTACGAGCCAGGTAAAATTTGCCCAGGGGGAAACTTCCCCAAAACATCACGTAATCGTAATGAAAATCACACCATCAGATTCAGAATATCAGAGAATCATAATGCAGAGGTTTCAAGTTCCTATATAAAAAAATAGCGAATTTTACATCTTTTGCCAGAAGAAAGATCACGGATACGTGTTTATTTATTTTTTACCATGGGTGATCGTATCGAACCAGTGATCGTAAAAGATCGGTAGAGGGCTCATTGGATCGGAAATAAAAAAGTTTTAGTGCCCTTTTTAAGTGACCAAAAATGTCAGAGGGCAGCTAGCACCCCTCCCACGCCCCTTTTTACCCAAAGTCGCCCGATTAAAATTTGAGATAGCCATTTTTTCAACAGCATGAGATAGCCATTTATTAGATTCTGCCATTAACCGTGACTCCTGCTAAATTCAAAATTAAAAAAATATGCTTGTTATTTCTAGTAGTTTACAACTAGTATGGGTTTTTGTATGGCTTAGAAAAGAATCATGATTGCATTTTTTTTCTTATTTTATTAAACTCTTGAAATTACGCCATGGTTTCAAATGATTCAGTAAAGTGACCCTGGTTACTTGCAAAATCTTGTAGAATATATCCTTTATTCTTTTGTTCTTTCTCTCTGCCTATGCAGGGCTAACACGGCGATTTTTTTTTCTTTTTTTTTTTTAGCAGAGTAGGCCTATTATCCTGATTTACATGGGTTGTTTTGTATTGAGTAAGTTGGTCTATTGCACTAATTTGCAAAACGTTGCGCAAATTTTACGTGTTTTCTGACCGTTGGGATTATTTTTGAATGACTGATAAAAAATTGTCATTTAAGATGCCCCATAACGACAGCTACTTAACACAAGTGGCAATGTCGATCTCCTTATACAAGGATCACTAACTGTATTCTTAAATCATTATTTTTTTATTCTCCCATTGATATTTTCCTATCCTTCAAAATCAGACCCGTTTCCCTCAAAAATCGACTCAGGCTTAGGATCTTTTATTCTCAAATAATAATAATAATAATAAAAGATGGAAGAATAGAATTCTTTTTCGTCAGCCTGTTATCTTCAATACCATCCAGTCATGCGTCTGACAATAATAATGATGAAAAGCAAAAATTAAAGGAAATGATCTAAAAAACCAGGCCCGAAGGGAAAGGGAAAAACCAGGACGAAACTGCTGCAGCTCTCCAGATAAATTTACATCAACTACCTGAATGTGGGACAAGCTCATTCTCTAGGACAGGGATTTTCAGACTTTGGCCCACGGGCAAGATGCGGCTCACAATAATTGCCAGGAAAAGATGGCGTCATATCATTTCATTGACTGTTCAAAGTCAATGAAATGATATAGTGCCATCAAATGGAGGATTTGGGTTCCCACATAGCATGTAAGGCACAGCTACTGGAGAAGATATATGCAATGGATTCAAAAAAAAAATAATCGCTGATTATAACTTGTACTAAACTAACTTCTGTTGCTTGACTGTTGATGAGGGAAAGAATATGAGTGCCATAAAGAAAGGCTTGGTTTGACAAGTGAATCAGATGCGTAACGAGAAACACATTCCATGAACAATATTCCTGTACAGTATTATTCGCAAGTAAGCTTTATGTGCTAAATATATGGACATTAGGAGTGTACTGAACCCTGTGGTGAAGACGGTGAATTAACAAGGTCATATGGGCTCCACCATAGACAGTTCAGAGAAATGTTGAAAGATAAAGACTCAGAATCGTAAGATTTACCATGTTGACGGCAGTAAGATGGCTAAGTTGTGAGGAAATTCTGAGTAGTATATTTGAATTAAGTAAGGAAATACATGACTTCCTAAAAAGTACAGACAAGTCACAACCTGTGATGTGTGATGAAGAATGTGCATGGAAATTGGCCTTTACTGCAGACACTACTGGTCATTTAAAATTTATGAACCTAAAACTACGGGGAGGCAATATAGTTTATGATCTATACATTCATCTTATCTCGTTTTTAGAAAAAATACACTCTCAGCAGTGCAAGGTCTTCATTGCTGAAGCAAAAGCTGAGTTCCCCACATCATTTGTAATTGAGATCATCAAACATTTTCAAATGCAGTTTCAGGAGCGGTTTTCTAACTTGGATACAGCGGCAGAAGAAGTGGGGCTATTTGAAAACCCGTTTGAAGCAGATGCAGTCGGTTGCTCAGATGAACTGCAGCTGGAGTTCATTAAGTTGCAAGCAGATGACAGCCTAAGAGACAAGTCCTAAGAAGGACTTTTGAGTTTTTACCACTTTTTTACAAGGAAGACTTTCCTAATGTCAAAGCATTTGCATCGCGGTACCTTTCAATCTGTGGAACAACATACTTGAAAAAACAGACATTATGGAGGATGAAATACGCGAATAACAATTTGAGTACTAACTTGTTTGATGATAATCTCATGTCACTTTTGATATTAGGGACATCAAGTTTAAAACAAGAAATATCTACTATTTTGGTATATAGTAAATATTTCACTGTTCCCATTAGTACAAGTGTTCATGTTATCAACCCAACATTAAATAATATGGAATGCAATATTATAATATTGAATACAATATTTAATTGCAATATAATAATATTGAATTTGGATTTTTTATCATTTGGACCTCTAGTGTGTAGTTGGCTCAAAAACCGATGTTTCAAAGTTAATGCAGCCCTTCGGTAAAAATGTTTGCAGACCCCTGCTCTAGGATGCCAACCACTTGAACAGTTATATTTTTGAATTACTAATATTGTTTTATTCTGGGGCAACCCGAGCCTCTTTTCATTTGGGGGGAGGGGGTGAACTTAGTAGATTTTACCGAATCGCTACCTGATTTCTGCCGAATTTTCAAATGAAATCAGAAATTTTCGCCTTCGGCGATTTTACCGAATAAAAAAACAGCTAAGGGGGATGCACTCCCCTCCACTCTCTCCCTCTTGGGACGCCCCTGGTTGTATTTTATGTTTAGAGGTTAGAATATATATTTAGCGTATATTGATTCCAATTAGGGATTGCTGAATTTTTATGAAAACCCTTTCATCTTCCTGATATTCTACAACTTGAACCTTCTGGATAAGCCAATCCGGAAGTTACATATAAAATATGATAAGAAATTCGTTAATAAACTAAAAAAATTATATAAGGAATCAGTTTGGTTAATTATAAATGAAGATTATTAAAGTTTCATCGGTATCATGGCTGTATAAATGGCTGAAACCAAGTAAAGAACAAACCAAGGCACATATTGGTTTTAGTTTGATGTCTCATTCTCTGATTTTTGTCTCTTACTATTCCAAATAAGAAAAAGCCATAGGCTGTTTCCTGTTTGTAATTTTATATCATAGGCAGCGTGATAGCGATGCTTAAGTAAAGAACGATGAAGGCACAATATCCTATTTTTTTTTCTTTCTTCTTCTTCTTCTCCATATCCGGGCACTTCGTATCGAAGGAAGTGTCGTAGAAACTTCGAAAAGGGCTCGTGTAGCAATAGAAAAATGTTTGGCTTCTACTAAATGCGGTACTAAATACTGACCGCGTCAAAGGCGATATTATGCCCAAGGGTCATGAACTTACACCTTGTAATTTCTCCGATAGCGCCGCTTATAGCGCTAAAGATTGTGTCAACTAGGCTAGCGTCGCTCTCAATTAATGGGAGAAAATTGAATATGTAGACGTATAAATGTGGCCTCTTTTTTCTCGAGCTATCTGGAGATCAGATTCCTTTGGGAGCGTTTACCTCGGAGATATACGAACTAATTACCCATTATTAGACTAGATGCAGACATATAAAATGAAATAAACTAAGATAAAAAAGGCAATAGATTTATTGAACTTACATGCTTAGGTGCACAGCAATGGGTCACTTCAATGACAATAACGGTGACAAGAATATGAGAATTTCGTCTGAATCCTCCCCAATCTGATATACGAATATTACCAAATCTGACTTACGAATAATCTCAAAAAGCACATCTACCCCACTATCAAAACATAGCTTTTCAGTCCTACGCCATGAGGACTGGCTCACCATTGGCCCAAGAGGACCAAGGATGTAAATCTTTCGTCCAATAATTCCTTTTAGATATTTCTGATGATTCAGGCGTTCACACGGTTTTTGCCTTTTAAACTTCCTTAGAAATATCGTACGTAGCATATTTTTATTTCTCACTCTCTTAGCGAAATCTTAAGCCTGGATAGTGCTGTTCTTTGTCTGAGGTGACTGCACTTTTTCTTTTTGCTGATTAAGGACTTCATTTTTGAAACTAGGTTTAACTTAATTATAAAAAATCGGAATTATCTTTAGAAAGAAGGAACTTTATTTTGGTATTTTCAATACATCGCATCTTACTCATGGTACATATCACCCTTCCCATCAATTAATGACGTCCCGTCATTAGTAACTGCTCATTAGGAGTGCTAAAAATTTTCTCTATTATTTTTCTTATTTTATTCTACATCCCTATCTAAAATTCATCTACCGGACTAAGATTATTTATGGTTCTTGGTTAGCTACTATACTAAGGATTTTTTTTTCTATATTTAACACTGATTACTTTTACATTTCCAACAAGGTTGGGGCTATTCTACCTTTACATTAGTTTTTTTTTGAATTCACTTTTTTTGTCTATATGGTACACTACTTTCTATCTACGCTACATTAAATGAATAGCTTGACAACGCTACACATAACTATCTGGATATCTAACACTACATGCAAGAACAATTTAAAACACACAATATTGTGTTTACCATGTTCACTGGTAGTTTTAAAACATCTTCACTATTGGGATTCTTGAATTATGAAAGTTATTAGGAAGTAAAATATGTAGATACACATCTATTCATCACCTTTGAGTCCTTAATGTACTCAATCCTTCTGTTGTAACTTATTGTCCTTCACTTTTTTTGTCTTGGCAAGAACTTTGAAGCATTTACGTTATGGTTTCTTCATGGAACAGTTCGAGCCTGGTTGTCTTTACACGACAAGTTTTCTCTAATAGTCAACTGGAAAATGAGGCTTCCCAATACAGGTGTTGGCGTATTTCTTCTCAGCATATGATTGTTTAGGATATCTTGAGGCACATAGAGAATGTATTCTCGCGTTAAAATTGTTCATTTGTGCCTTTTATAAAATTGTTAGCTCATGGCTTGCGTCGATTAGCCTTTGCGGTGATTCCTCGGTTAATCACGGGGTAATTTAAGTTTGGATTTGAAACGGGTTGTCGTCATACTATAGTGACTCTTTTAACTTATTTTCTTTAACTTGAACTTCAAACATCTTCAAATATCGTTTAACTTCAAATATCGTTAAATATCGTTTATCTTTTATTGATCGATGGGGTTCTCAGAATTAAACTTCAAATTGTCTCTAACTTCAGC
>JAQQPU010007824.1:0-37585 GCA_029168905.1 Artemia sp. Kazakhstan ARC1039
TTCAAGGTTAAATATAAAACATCCACACCTAACAAATTAATTTACAGACAGAATTTCATAACTTCATACCAGGAAACGAATCACCATACCAGGAAAACACGCACGACTTTTAACAGAAACATGTTATTTAACTCCAAAACCATGGTTTCGTGAACAGCACGAATTTTCATGGTAGGCTGAATCTGGTCATTGTACTGTAGTAATTTCCTACCTGTATTCTCTATTTAATTGTACACAGTAATTTCCTACCTGTCTTCTCTCTTTAATTGTACTAATACTACTAACACTTAAGTATATTTTAAAAGGAAGTAGAAATTATCAAAAACAGATCTTAAGATAATTTGTGACACAGCACAAAAGATTGCTTTTATTTCTTGGAGTCACATGGTATGCATGACTTCGCAGTGTGTTCACCGCAGAACCTATATTGGTTGTCATTTGGCAAATGCGCGCTGGGCAAAGGCTGCAGGTCGTTCTTCTCCCTTCCGCAGACGTTTCTGAATGTATTTTACCTGTCACTTATATTGTTTGACTGATATCGAGTCTGATCAAGTGCTGCAAAGTGGGGGTTTTTAAGCAATTGGTCATATGCGGCTGGGTCAACTCTTTGAACAAAACATTCATGAAAGCCTTTTGTGAAAGTGGTCTTCCACCAGATTTTGAGATAGGGAAGGAGTAGATGACATAACTGTTGATCATGCGATGTTGATCAGCCCATAAAATATGCACCTGGGCCACCTGTTGGTCTTCCGATTCGCCTGACATTGAACCACACATTTGGTCAAATGTATCTGCACCGCCTTTGGTGTTGTAGCATTCAATGATCTCTGGCTTCTTGCTTGAATACGTGATAATGGTACCCTCATGACAAGTTGACTTGGGAAGATAAGACACTAGATTCAGTTCCGGATTGAAACAAAACATTGAGGTTCCTGGGATTCTCCCTTTGCTCACGAGCAACTCTTCCGGAATTTCCCTCTTGTTTTTTCGTACTGTACCAACTGTAGTCAGTCGATACGGTTCTTTCAGTAGTTTTGCTGCCAACGGAATCGATTTAAACCAGTTGTTAGTCGTGACATTTCTATTTGTCCGCCAGATAGGTCTTTAGAGCCCTGGCACAAAGTATGGTCCTAGTGGAAATCCCTCAGTCCTTGTCACCTTTCCCAAATATGGCATTGAGAGAGAGAGAGAAGGATTTATTGAAAAAAAAACATATCAACAAAAAATTATTGCTGCCTCCCCTAAAAAGCAAAGCTTGTCCGTGGGGGAGGTAGAGAAAACAAAATCCATAAAACAAAGAATACTTGGCCACCGACACCACTAATACCATCACACTAAACAACAAATACAAAATAATATCATATATTATACTTCCTCTGGGAACATCATATCAACAAAACCCCCACAATAAATAAATCAATTAATCAGTCAAAACTCATATTCAGCAAAAAGCAGTTCCTTAATGATTTTCCTAAAAATATTGGGGTCACCAATAGTCTTAATATCACTATTCAAACTATTCCATTTCCGCGTACCTCTATAAAAAACAGAAAAACATGAACGGGAAGATATACCTCTAGGTACACAGAAGTCCGCGCTACCCCTTGTATCATGAGAATGAACAGTAGACCTAATGGACAATAAATCACCAAAACAACGAGGCTGAACATCCTGCTGCAGTCCAAAAATAAACCACAATATATAGAACTCACAAAGGCCTGCAGCCGGCAAAATTTTTAAAATTGGGTAAATTTCTCTAACAGACATACGTGGAGATATACCGGCTAAAATTCTTACTGCATGATTTTGTAGAACTCTTATTGGTTTTAAAGTAGAAGAAAAAGTAGAGAGCCAAATACTTGAACAATAAAGTATATACGGGTGTATTAAAGAAAAATAAAGATGGCGAAGGACAGACTTGGGAAAACAATGTTGGAGTTTCTTCATTATACCAAGATTTCTTGCCAGAATTTTGCTAGTTAAAGTAACATGTTCCTTAAAAGATAGAGTTTCATCTATTACAATCCCAAGGTATTTAAAAGACGCAGTCCGTTTTATAACGCCATTGGGCATATCTAATTCCTTGATCCATGGGTAAAAGTTTGATGATCGCGAGAAAATAATAAAGTTAGACTTAGCCATGTTAATCCTTAATTTATTTACCCTCAGCCATGCTGTAATTCTATTAACTGATTCCTTCATGGAAATCTGCAGCAGCTCCGCTGTCTTAGCTGTGCTAATGGCTGTTGTGTCATCAGCAAAAAGTGAAACTGTTTCATTAGTCGGGTTTACCGTTAGTTCATTTATTCTATAGCAAAAATTACTTAGACAATTTGGTAAATCATTAATAAATATCAAGAATAATATAGGACCGAGAACTGATCCTTGCGGAACACCTATTTCAATACGCTTTTTTTCGGAAGAAGTATCATTTAGTTGGACATACTGATAACGATTACTTAAAAAACTTCTTAAAAAATTTAATGATTTACCCCTCAAACCATACACCTCACACTTCTTAAGTAGAAGTTCATGATCCACAGTATCGAAAGCTTTCATCAGATCTAAAAATATAGCACCTATTTTGAAACCTTTATCTAATACATCATTAATAATAGTTGTCAAATAAATCATCGCCTGTTCCGTTGTCCTTTTTCTACGGAACCCAAATTGTGTCTCTACCAGTAACTTATGATCCTCCAAAAAACTCATCATTCTAATACTAAAACACTTCTCTAAAACACGGGAAATAATGGGTAAAACAGATATCGGTCTATAGTTTCCTGGGTCATTTTGAATGCCACCCTTATGAATTGGGGTTAAACGGGCAACTTTAAAACAATCTGGGAATTTTCCTTGACGAAAACACTCATTAATTAACCCACATAAAACTTCAGCTATAACAGGAAAAATACATTTAAGTGTTTTTAGAGTAATATGATCGCTACCAGATGAATTACTACGCAACCCATAAATAATTTTTTTAATTTCATCAACTGTTAGAAGTCTAAGGTGAAGAGACACATCAATGGGGTCCCTCAGTAAGGACTCGGGCGTTGGGTCCCCACTATCAGGCACAACTGACATAGCTAAATTCAGACCAATATTCGAAAAATAACTCTGAAATTCATTGCATATGTCCTTTTCAGAATTCAAAGTCTTTCCCATTACACTAACTAATTCATCAGGTACACTATTTATTTTTAATCCAATCACTTCTTTTATTAGTCCCCAGGTTTTCTTAGGGCATCCTTCGACCTCCTTAAACTTTTTCTCAAAATATTTCTTTTTTTCATTTCTTAAAATTGTATTCAACCTATTTCGATAAATTTTATATAATTGCTTATTTTCTTGTGTCGGGTTAATTATTTGAGCTCTAAACAATTTATCTCTTACATTTATTTGCTTCAAAATCACAGGACCAATCCAAGGTTTTTTACTTGAGTGCTTTCTATTAAACGGTTTCAATATGACTACTTGACTTATCAAACTCTGCAACTTTTCATAAAATAAAACAAACTTTGAATTTGCGTCCTGAACTTCGCCTAGAACATCGTACCAATCCACCTTTTCTATATCATTTTTAAGTTTTACCATCGCACTTTTACTGATCACTGGAATCCTTGATTTTTTGCCTTTAACCACCTTCGTGACAGTTCTAAAGCTAGCTGAAACTCCAAAGTGGTCAGATACATCGTTGATAAGGACCCTGGGAAGACTCAAGGGTACATTAGAAAGGATGTTATCCAGAAGCTTAGCTGATGTTCCCGTAATTCTTGTAGGGATATTTATACAAGGATGAAACCCATTGGATAAACTTCTATTAATAAATTCAGTGCTAGCAGATGACTGATCAATAAGGTCAATATTAAAATCCCCCATAATAAAACATGGCATAGAGTTAATCGGAAGTTTCATTAATTGTTCTTCAAATAGGTCCATAAAGTCTTGGAGCAGGCTCTGTGGAGGTCTATATACTACAACAATACAAAAATTCAAATTCTCTCTAGTTATATGTAAAACAAAACACTCGCAAACTTTCTCTCTATATATTGTAAGATCTTCTCTTATTGAAACCTTATAATCAGCCTGAATGTAAGCTGCTAGGCCTCCATGTTGGTAATACTCGCGATTCCTTACATATAAATTATACCCAGGGATATGTAGTAATTGCGAGTTATTATCATTTAACCACGTTTCAGTTAAAGCGATCACCTGAAAGACATTAGTATTTATTAATTCCGATAAAAAATTATGCGCAGAATTCAATCCCTGACAATTCAAATGAAAAATGTTAAGGCCAAAATGGCCCCTATCACAATACAAGGGTAGTGCTTCTTCTTTAAAAATATACCTTGATGGTTCATTTGTCAAAATCTCAGTGGCATTAATATCTAAATTTCTATTTATCCTTTGATTAAACTGGCTGGAAAAATCAACCCTTCGACTTTCAAGTTGCAGGACATTACTGTTCCCAGGAGGAAAAACGATATCTCTAACCATCATCAATAAAAGTTAATGTATGTGACGGTAGAGGGTGGCGGTGGTGAAAAAAATCATTATCTACTAAACATATACCTAGACCTAGATAAATACAAAAAAAAATAACAAAATATATTCCGGCAAAGCGGACATACAATTTAAAAAAGCACATTATTGCAAGCTTCATGGCACAAAGCAAAACCATTCAAAAAGACATCAGCCCGCTACCACCCACTCAAAATAATTTCACATTAACAAACATTTTAAATTATTTACTCAAAAATAAAAATTAACATTAACCCAAACATTTCAAATTCATCACTATCAACTTTTCCATATCTATTTGATTAAACCAAGCGAAAAAGAAAAGATAATTAACCAATAGGTAAACTAAACACATTCAATAAAACACTCATTTTTTAGCATCTCTGGAAGCTGTGGAGGGAGGAGGCTTATGTGCTAGTTCCTCAATCCATTCATCACACGTAAACTTCACTTTCGTACCACCCGGACGTTCAAACTGAAGATATGGTGGAACTGTGTTTGATACCCATGAAATTATACCCATCGTTTTAAGACACAATTTTTTTTCATATAGCTTTTTTCTTGCCTCTCTCACAGAAAATGGGGCATCATCACTCACATAAATGTTTCCCTGGTTTGCTATATTTCTTCCTTTAAGCTTCTTCCCATTTTTAAGGATTTCAATCTTGTTTCCACGGTTTTTTACATTAACCTTAAAATATTTCTTATCCTTTTTTATTGCAACAACTGAAAAATGGGGTATCACTGGTAAATTTAGTCCATCCGTACATATCTCGGTAAACATACGTTTGGCTTGATCTTCATCCTCACAGACTGCATTCCATACAACCAAATTATTTTCGTTAGGCTGATACTCTGCAGCCATAAGCCTATCAGACATACATAGGGTTTTTTCTTTAAAATATTTAACTTCTGACTGCAGGTTAAAATTATCATTTTTCAACAAAGAAATGTCATTTTCTACAGCATTTGTACAAGACTTAATCCCGGAGAATTCAGACCTTAAGGCTAATTGCTCTGATTCAATTGCATTCATTGCATTCATCATGTACTTTGCTCCAACGTCGCACATCATGAAAACCTTGAGTCCGTACTTGCTAGGTTTTTTGGGAATATACGTTCTAAAAGGACAGCGTCACGGAGTCCTACAAGCTGATCATTGATAGTGGAGTTGGTTCCAGGGTGAAAACGTTCTTTGCAGCTCTGTATAATAAATTCCCACATTTCCCTTATAGGTGCAAACGTGTCAGGTTTTTTTCGTTCTTTCCGACTATTTTTGTCATTGAACCGCAATCAATTTATCAAGAATCGGAAGCGCTGACGCCTCATTGTGGCATGGTATGTAGAGCCACTCAATTGGATGACAAACAGCTCCTCGGTCGAAAGAGGCCTATCTTTGAGTGAGCCCGAGAGAATGAAGATACCAGCTAGGGCCCTAACATCCTTCTCAGTTGTTGCAGCAGTGGTTGCACTTTGCTGTGAATACGATTCTTTCTTCCTCACTATTTCCTCGTTCGTATGTTTTGTTATTTTCTAGAAGACAGTGTTTGAAAAAATATCTGAAATGCTGACAGTTCACTTTTGGATGCTTTTGCATCGTCACTTTCTAGACCAGTTACACCTCTGACAATGTTTCTTGCCTTTGCCTTGTTAGGTCTGGACGGCGGGACAGCCGACCGACGATGACCATTCTATCGTTTCAAAGATTTTTTCCTTCGAATGACAATATGTTTGTTCCCTGGCAGCTGAGAGGATCGAGGAGTGTCTTACTTGGTCTCATTTGATGATTCAGGAGATGTAAGACCTTCAGCAATGGTTTCTTTACGCTTCAACTGCGGCTGGCGTAAATTCACTGTATTCGAAAGGTTCTCTTCAGGGCTGCATTATTCGTTCTTGTCTGGAGGAACCTAGTCATCATCGGGATCGTTGCTATTAAAAACGTCACGGATTCCCTGCTCCTCTTCATCGACTGTACAAAAATACTCTCCTGCTTCATCATCTTCTGATTCAAGCAGATGCAGGATTTTTGCGTCTGAAAGCCGTCGCGAAGTCATTCTGCAAAAAAAAATATGTTTGCGGCTTGTTTGTTAAATCAGTAAAAAAGCCAAATTTAGCATTTTCATGTGCTATTTCCTCGTAAAATTTACTACGAAGCTTGCCAAAAACGTTACAAAACTGATCTGACCTCATCGTCCAAAGAAGCTTAGTAATTGCAAAGTTTCGGTACAAAAATCCCTTTTCCTGAAACGGTTGAAAAAGTTACGTAGATGGTAAGCTTTCGCAAATTTTACTACTCACCCTTAATATCTCTCCAACCGGTTAAGTTAATAAGACCTCGGTGACGGCACAAGAACTGGCTAATCATGATATTAGCATATCGGGGAGGCCGGTTCAAGCAATGCATCCGTGTCCATGGAAACCTCAAAAAAGTGTTTTGGCGTCGTAAAATTTACGAAAGCTTACCCTTCTAGGGTTAAGGGAATGTTGAGTGGGATTTTGAACAGAATCAAAAGGCATTGTTTAAACGATAGCTACCAACCCTTCAAGACGCTATTAGTCGCACCTGGATCTTGAACAACACTATAGTACACCCTTTTGTTACGTGATAATGTCGTACACCTGTATCTTACGTAATAGGTATTGTCTGTTTACTTATGCAAAAATTTTCTTCAAAATACATGCGTCTGGTTTTTCTTTCATTGTTTAAAATCCAACGAGGGCCAGGAAAAACTCCAAGTGCCCGTCAATCAAGATGCAAACGTATGCATTACGTCAGAGTTTTTTCACTGATTACTTAAAAACATAAGGCTATACGAAAAAAATTAAAGGGCCCTCCCAAGTAGGGAAATATTCCAAAATGATTATACCCCAACATTCACATAATTTTTCTGCTTTACACACAGGCCTTCTTGTTTCCATTGTTGTTAACAGGCAAAGGAATTTCCCGCTATTTCATAGAACAAAGGTGAGTCGTTACTAGGCTCTGTATTGATTTTTGAAGAACAAAGATTAATTGTTATAAAGGTGTTTGTTTAATTGCTTATCGGGACCGGATAATTTTCTGTCTTCTGAAGACTATAAAGCCCAGTACCAGAGAGGAAAATGTATCAGTCTAGCTATCAAAATGAGTGCAAACACACCAAGAAATGTAAAAAAAGGAATGGGCCTCTGCTTATATGCAGGCAAGCCACTATGCGTATTAAGGATATCCCCCACTTCACTAAAAAAGCAGTGAAATTACGGTTAAATAAGAGCTAGTATGAATCTCTAAGTGGAATACTAAGTAAAACCCTAACCCCCCCTCATAAAAGTCTCCATCGCTAATAAATTGATATCATTTTATCACGAAATTATATTAAACCACTTTGAAGCATATTCTAGCAGGTGAGTAAAAAAGACATAAACAGATATTTGCGCAAACCTTTAATGATACTATCCATCAGGTAAGGGCTAGCTTCCAGGGAACATCCAGCATTACACTGGTTTATTATATTACACTGGATAAGGGTTTATTCTTGGTGGTTGGTAAATTTGGATGGTCTGATAATACAAGTGTTTCACAATTAAAAAAAAAAAAAAAACTATCAGAGGGATTTACTTTTTTTTCTACTAAAATTCTTCGATTTGTCAAAAAGGGTGGCCTATTTTTATATTCAAAATATAACTAGTTCCATTTGAACAGGTGAACATCTATTTGGTAAGGGGGCAAACAGAAGTTATTGCACGCTAGTTAATTGCCAAAAAGGGTTGTTTTTTAGCATATGCATTGTGTGGTGAATTTTCTACCTAAAAAAATTATTTCCTCTCGGTATATGGTTACATAAATGTAACTTATTTACACATTAAATGAGGCCACAGATAATATTTTTTTCTATATTAAAAAAAAATTGGTAAACGAGGAACATTTTGACTACAATAATGAATTATTGTGTGAGACCCCCACCCCCTTAATAAGGCCAGGTGTAACCCTAGGCTACAGACTAAAAGTTTGCTGATTGGGTGGCTCTGTCCCTAGGCTAGCATAGCCCATTTATTATACTTATTTCTCCATAAATGTTGGCGCTTATAAACAAATGCCAAACAAAGTGGCCTAACCCCTCCGAAAAACCCCAAAAAATTGCTAAAATTCTAGTCTACCTACTTTTTTGCTATCTTGAAAAGGGGCTAGGTTGGGAAAATGAGACTTTTATAGAAAGATCTACAGATTGATGTATGTCATAGGAAGATATTTTGACGGAATTACCAGTATATGCCTATTTTATCGCCCTTTAAAGAAATAAGTGCGAACCTGTGTACTTAGGTCCAGTGGAAACTCTTTATTCTCAATTGAGAACCCTACTGTGGCCTGTATTTCAAGTTCTTGTCCGGGAATTGAGGAACTTTTGACCTCACTAAAGTTTTCTGGCAGTTGAATGACGGCAAATTTCTTAAACAAAACTTGAAACCCTTTTTTTACTTTTCTTTTAAAATCTTATTTTTTCATCATTTTCTGGTTTATCCATTGGAAGAATACTTATAAACTTAAATATTGCAAACTAGAATTTTTGAAACCAATTATTAAGAGAATTAAAACAGCTATTCACGTAAAAAAATATTTTCACAGAAAAGTAAAGAAAAAGGTTTCAAGCGTTGTTTAAAAAAGATTGCCATAATTCCACTGCCAGATAATCTTAGTTAGGTAGAAGTCCCTCAATTCCAGGCTAATAATTTGAAATCCAGACCATAATGGGGTAATCAATTGAAAATACAGAGTTTCGTTTAGGCCTAATTACACAGATTCACACTTATTTCTTTAAAGGATGATAAAATAGACCTAGCCTGGTGAGTACGTCCAAATACTCATTCTAGGATATACATTTGTCTATAGACCCATCTCTGAAAGTCTCATTTTCCAGCCTAATCCCTTTTCAAGATATTAAAAAAGGTTGTAAACTAGAATTTCTATACTTTTTCCTGTTTTTTGGGGGGTATAAGCTACTTTGTTTGGCATTTGGTCATAAGAGCCAACTTTTTATGAGAAATAAGCACAATAAATAGGCTGGGCCATTCTAGAGACAAAACCACACAATCATCCAACTTTTTGTCTCTAGCCTAGGGTTACATCTTCCCTTATTAAGGGAGCTGGGACTCTCACAGAATAATTCAGTATTATAGTCAAAATGCTCCTTGTTTACCTATTTTTATTTATATTTAGGGAAAATATTGTCTTTACCCTCATTTAATCTGAAAATAAGCTACTATTGAAATATTTTTATTAAAAATATTTTTATTAATAATTGGGGGCATGAAGTTCAAACTATATTACTTGATTTAGAAATATTTCCTTTCTAAATGCTTTTATACGCTATTTTTTGAATGTTTATCTCCAATGTGCATATTTTATGTGATTATGTTGTTTTTAAGTGTTTTTTTAAACTGTGACATTTTTTACATTTTTAAAAAATGTTGTGTACTTATTTTAAAAATAATTGAAAACATGTATTATTATAATTTGTTCTTCTTGAACATCGTAGTAGAAATGATAGAGAAATTAGATTTATTTTTGGATATTTTTTTTCATGTCAAAAGTTAGGTTCTTTTAGGTTCACTTAGCGTGGCACACAGCGCTAAGTGAATCTAAATAACCTAATTTTATGCTTGTCTCTCTCACTATGCCTGTGTGTCTCAGTGGGTGTGCTACCATTTATAAATAGATATAAAAAGATGGTGTTTCTTGAGGTAGTGAAAATGTTTCGCCATATCTACTTTTAAATGTAAGACTAATTGAAAGTTTTTTTTATATAGCTGACTCTGTAGTACTCTATGGCTGGTCATCAATACTACCTAGTTTATTGTATGTTTTCAATCCGTATTTTTTGTACACTGGAAGGATGAACATTTACATATTATTTGAATAAAGAGAAGATGGTATATTCCATGAAAGTACGTGCACATGATAAAGTTGTCGTTGCGTGGAATGCTAACAAAGACAATTATTTGAACTATGATACAAGCAATAATGGAGATGTTATTGGATTTGTATGCGTGTATTGTCATGACAGTGAGAAATTAGATTTCTTTGGATTACCGAAACAAATCAACATTAATGATTTTGGATACGCGAGAGTGACATATCCAGAGATGATACTACTCAAAGAGAATGCAAGCCTGAAGCTAATAGTTGACGACGAGGGTCAACTTCTTGCTAATGGTTCTGATAACACGTTACTCGTTGACAGATTCTATCGCCATCTTTCTGGTATTTGCATTTAATTAAAAGGATGTCCCCTTGGTATTTCTATTGCGACAGTGGGTACTCTTGGGCTTGAGTGCCGGTAGTGCCTTCAACTTCCACCAAAGTAGAACCAGTCGTATGTTTCTATGAACAAAATCTTTATTTTCGCAATGTTATCATTCTGAACTTAGTTATAAGTGCATGTAATGTCATTGTAAGACATGAAAAAAAAACATCCAAAAATAATTCTAAGTTCCTTATCGTTTCTACTATGATGTTCAAGAGCAATCAATTAGAATAATACTTGTTTTCATTCATTTTTACAATATATACATAATATTTATAATCAATATAAAAAATATCAAAGTTAAAAAAAAAATAAACATGCTTATTAATCACATAGAGTATGCACTTTGGAGTTAAATATTTAAAAAAAAGTGTATAAACGCATTTAGAAAGGGAACATTTCTAAATCTAGGAGGATAGTTTGAGTTTCATGCTCCCAATTATAAATAAAAATATTCTATTTTTAAATTCTATCAGAACACTATATATGTAGCGCTTTTTCTTCCTCGCTTAAAGGAAATTCTCTCCAAACATCAATCTACTGTAAGCAAAATAGAGATTATTAGATGAATTTAATTTAGTCACGATCGACGTATTTATACAGTTTTCATTTTTACTTTTAAAATATCACAGGTGGTTTTTTGGCTATAATCATATTTAATTTGATTTTAAGACATGGAAAAAATGTTTAAAACTTCAGGTTAACAAAAAAGCTGTACAAAAACGTCACTACGAACATTTTGATTGACAAAAAGAAAGTTATCATTGGAGAAATATACCGCCTAACAGGTGGGTCAATACCTTCTTTCCTAGGAATTTTTGGGCAAGGTTGTGTCTGAAATATGCAGAAGTAATTTCCTAAATTATCTTTTAGGAGAATTCAATATTGACCTGTTAAGAACTTCACTTACAACTTCTTATGACTTTTTATCCTCTGCTTTATTCTATAATATGTCCCTTGTATGACTACTTGACTCCTTGAATACTATCACTATTTGCATCAATACCTTGTATCATTTCCTAATTGAGTTTTAGACACATCTGCCTCATTAATCGACAATATATTTTCAACTTTAATGCCTAATTTGAACTTTGTTATTATATCTGGCATCTCGGATCCCTTTCCATGTATTACAAACTATTTAACCCTTTCAGACCTGAACCAAGAAGGAGTTGCGTAAAAATTCTGAAAATAGCAGAGAGTGATCCTGGAGGTTCAACCAGAACATATTTATTAAAAAAAAATCTATTTCATTCCAAATTCAAACTGTGAATGGTTACTATATGGTCACGTCAGGCAAATACAGAGACTATTTTAGGTGAAAATTTGTGAAACAGTTGCGATCGTAGTTCAAACACAGTCGAACTTTGCACTTCGAACACATGATTCGATTGGTTCCACCCCTAACGCACTTCTCATAGCGACACCTTCCCTTTTCAGTCGTATCCGGAAAATGCGAGGTCTGGCTAAACCTCATTGATTCCGAAGGTATCCCGTCTCGCGAGGTAGACGTATTGCGCTTCGTTACTAATAAGGATGGACTTCCAACTCGAGGACTTTGAGATAGGCCAGTAAGAACCAACCCACGAGCAATGTCTTTTTTGAAGTACAGTAGAGACATATGCTGAACATTGGTCTGCTTACACTGTCGGCGGTGTATCAGCCAGGCGTTGTTCACAGCCATGTCAAAGAAGTAGTAAACAATCCTCATATACCATTTCTTTGAGCGAATGTCTGTCCTGTAAAGCTCCAGGAACATGTCAGCAAGATCTACGCCCCCCATTGATTTGTTGTAGTCACGGACGATTCGGGGGCGATCAACTTCGACGTATTTCCGTGTTGTGCCATCCCATCTCTGACACTTATCAACTGGGGTGACTGCACAGTATGACGAAGCCAAGTGGACTGGTTTGTTGTCATACGATTTTACTACCGATACTTCTGAATGTCTTTCAAAACGGAAGTCCACTGACCAGCGTCCACTCTTCTTCATGTTGGCGTCGGTATCTAGAACGGCGCCCCTCATTCTGTTGCTGCGTATCGTACCACTTGACTCGATGCCATATTCAACCCGAAGCTTGTGAATGAGATCGATGCCAGTATAGAAGTTATCAAAGAACAGCTTGAAGTTCATGAACCTTGGCAGATTTTCTACAAGGCGAAGGACAACGTCAGTACCTTGGCCAAGTTCAGAAATTTCAACAGATCCTTTTCCTGTATATACCTCTATGTCACACACTATTCCGCTGATGCCGGCTCTCGTTAAAACCCTTACACACCACGAGTGGGGCTTGTCCTTCAAGTACTGTCGAAATCCAATTCTTTCTTTGAACGGGATCATCTGTTCGTCAATACTTTGGATCTCTTCAGGGTCTATTTTTTTCAGATTCTCCCTGAATGCGTCGTATAGTCTTCTGATCTTGAACAGTTTATCATGACCAGCCTCCCCTTTCGGCATAATTAAGGTGTCATCGCAAATTTGGGAGAAAGATCTCAAGCTGATGAACCTATCTCTGCTCATGGTATCAGCCACCGGGGAATATCGTATTCCATTCTCCCAGTACATTCTCATAGCCGGAAGTTTGAGAATGCTCATAAGCATTTGAACTCCAAGAAATCTGTGCAGATCTTCAAGAGAAAGTTTCAGAACAAGATTCTTCTTTCTCATGGCATTCAGGTTCGTTTGGTCCACAATGTTTGAAAGAATGTCTTCTGTGATAAACATTCGGAAGAGATCAAGGGGCGTTTGTACCTCGTCATAGTGTGGCATAGAACCCTTCCAGGTAATATCTCGAGGTTCGGGCTCCGTTTTTATCCACTTGTATTGCTTTGCCTCCTTTGCTACCTTCTTTTTTGCTACTGGTTTTGCCGTGACCTGAGGAGCATCATTTGGAGTTACTAGACCGGCCACTGCTTGGGAAAGAGCATTTTTCTTAGCTATTGTAAGGACAAAGGGTTCAGCAGGTGCAATAACTGTTGCTGACTGCATTGCAGAAGAAGTTGCCACTGGTGCTGATGATGTGCTTGAAGAACTGTTTGACGCTGCTGTGTCATTCAAGCCCGGGAGAGGCAAATCAAATTGATCCGTGTCATCGGCATTGTCTAACTCAAACCTGCCAAGCATTGATAAAGGGATGTCAATATCCTCTTGTGTCAATATCCTCAGTATCCTCTCTGTGGTCAATATCTTCTTCATCACTTCTGTCTTCATTGCCATAACAGTTGAGAGAACGTAGAGGTTGAAATTCTTGATCTTGTTTGTCTGGTGTCCAGTTTGGGTCGTCGTCGTCGGACGAGATATCAACATCTGAATCACAATCAGGTATGAATAAAAGCCTTGCTGCTTCTTCTGCAGTCATTTTCTTGGTAGCTCTTCTACTTCTTTCTTTGATCAGTCTCTCTTCCAAGGGCTTAAGACCATGACCTCTCATGGAGTCAGAGCTCGTGCTCGGGCCAGCTGAAATGAAATTCAAGGTAAGTGCATCACTTAATAATAATAACATAATGCAATAAAATAGGCCATTGGCCTCTACACTTGCTTGAGGCATCACACAAAATAGCTCTTTTACCCTTGTTACCAGTAAAAAGGAGGAACAGAAAGAAAATGTGCCTATTCCCGATCATAAAAAGGACTTGCTGCCTCGTTTGCTGTACAAGTCTGCCTAGGTGTGGTTTGGCAATGAATACCTGACGTGACCATTTGGTAACCGATCGTTAGCAACCTTGTTTGGGGCTAAACTACAGCTCAGAATTAGACTAGTGATATCTCATTCGAAAGATCGCATTCTTAGCTACAAAATAATATCATAATCAGGCTCTGAACTTACCAGAAACGTCCAGGTCATCGAGGTCAAAATCTGCACCTTTCCTCTTTTTTGACATTTTATGTTTTGTCTAAACTTGGACGCTCGCTCGACCGCTCGGGTAAAGCCTTGAGGGATATTAAATTCAAACGCGATAGAGCCAAGTAAGCGCTATCTAGTGGAAAAGAAATCACGGTTGTAACTTTGTCGAGTCGAGAGAAAAAAAATAGGGGGCGAGGGGTATCCGTATGGTGACCACAGACATGAAAGGGTTAATCTCTGGTCTATCTTTATTTCCTTCCACTCCAAGGCTACTGTTTGATGTAATAGAGTAAGCAAACTTGACGTCGTAGCTTAGGATTACATAAGCTAGGGCTAAAGGGCCTTTTTCAAGATATTTGTAGAAGTAGTAGCGTGTAAATACCTCATTTTTGGTTAATTGATCATCTCCCTTTTCATTTAAAAGTTCCAAATCAATATATTGAGTCACTTCGGAGCTTATGTCTTTTTGACAACCTGTATGCACATACCAAGCTTTGATTTACATGACCACTCCTTTTAAAATTCAATGTAAGGCCCAAATGAATGCCTTTGTCTTTTTGAAAAGTATAGGTCAAATATTCCCACCTTTCTCAATACAATATACTATATGTAAACACTGAACCAATTGCTAATCTTACAGCCCTTGCCCTGAGAAACTTTTTTTTGGGGGGGTGAGGGTCATATGCCCAAAGACATAATTACTGGATCTTCAACAATGCTGAACAAAATAGCTGTCTCACAATTTTTATTGGATGTGTTCCGGGAAGTAATAGGCGTTGGGGATTCTGTGTTAACTCATTCAATATGAAGTGTCTTGGTCAGAATAAAATATAATACATTATTCCGACAACGCACTTTACCGTGTGACCAGATCCTGGTTATATATAAAATCATTCTCTCCTAAATAAATGTGTGGGAATTTCATATTCCCTTAGGATTCTTCCACTAAAAGCAATATTAGCAGCTGAATGGAGGAATATTAATGTTATTAACTGCGACTAGAATTGGAATTTAGAGCTATCTTTCATCAGGTCTTTGAAACTATTTAAATGTTGTTTTATTTTGAAAATTGAAAAATATCTTAATTTATTAACATTGACAGGGTCGCAATAAGAGCTGAAAGTAAAAAAACAAATTTCAAGTTAAAATTCTCTTTGAAAAAATTATTTGTTTTGTAATATTTTTGAAACCCCTAATAAATTATTAATATTGTTAACGAAACGTTTTTCAATTCATTATATTATGAATTGAAGGTTTAAAGAAAATTCATTACTTAAGGTATACATACTCTTGAAAAATAAATGCTGAAACCAGACTCTGGATCATCAATGAAAATCTCAGCTCAGTAAAAATTTTATCAAACTTACAACGAAATAAAAGAAACATAATGCCTTTCAAGCAAGACTTTATCATGAAGGAGGTTAAGGGCCAGGAAGTCTAAGAAGGCTGAATATGTTGCTGCAAAGAGAGCTGAAAAGTATGATAATTTTACAATTATGATAATTTTATGATTATCGATTAATAAAAATCCATTGGGACTAATTCTAGAATTCCTCCTGCATGCTTTTAAGTCAGCTTATATACATTGTTCTATTGGGATGAAAAAATAAACGTTTAAATTGGGATAAATCCATTTAAACTAGGTATCAAAAGGATTCCTAGTTTAAGGTATTCCATTGAAAAAATATATTTGGACTAATTCTAGAATTCTTCCCGCATGCTGGTAAGTCAGCTTATATACATTGTTCCATTGGGATGAAAAAATAAACGTTTAAATGGGGATAAGTCCATTTGAACTGGGTATCGAAAGGATACCTAATTTAAGGTATTACGTAAAAAAAAATCCATTGGGACTTCATTTCCTTAGGTTCCAAGTATATAGTGTTTTTTTTTTTTTTTTTTAATGACCGTTTTTCCAAGTATTAAATACTATTATTAGGTTAATGTAGTGTTTCATTTAAGTATTTTATGATAACCGCTGATCAAAATTTATGTTATTTGTGCCTTTCATTTAGGCTATTTTACTATGTTCATGGTTGGCTTTAAAATTGTGCCGTAATAGAAAACGAAATAACTCAAATCTTATCCTCTTCCAAAAATATTCTCGATATAAATTAAACTCCACTTAATTGCGTTTAAATCCCTTTTCAGATTTTGGTCTAAACTTCTAACAGGGAAAGAAAAACCGCATTCGTTCCCAGGCAGATATTCATTTAAAAGAACAAGTAAAGAGATAATTGGTATTCTCAGACATACTTAGTTTTACTCTGTAAAACTTTATCCCCTTTGATCTGCAGAGCAAAGTCAGCGTGATCTATTGAAATTAGTGAGACAGATTTGAACTTCGCGTAATGAACAAAAGGAATTTTAGCATGCTTGACAGGTTAACATTCCATTCATGTAAAAAGATGAGAGGGATTGGAATGTTAGCGAAATGTAGCTATTTTGACATTGTTAAACATTGTTGTAAAAACAGAGTAGTATGTACTTTGAGGAATATGAAATTAAAATGATAAAAAGCAGCAATAAAACTATTGGACCCTCAGACAACATAATATGTGTAGTTTGGCAACATAATAAGGTGAATTAGCCCAATTGTGAAATAGTAGTGAAATGTATTTTTTGGATCATGCTGATTATGACCTTTCTGATTATCGGTACGATTGAATTGAAGTACATTACTGTATGTTCAAAGGTAAGTCTTAATAAACATATTACTTTTCTATTCGTGTTTGTTCTCCATATATGCCTGTATCTAGCGTCATAGTAGGTTAATAGTTCTCTGTACTCCATTGGTAACGTTCCCACGTAATCCAATCTTTACGCAACATTAAAGAAACCTGACAAGGGATGACCCGAGGAACTATAATTATGCTCCTCCACTGACAACCTAGGAATTTCTAGCCTATTACATTAACCTAACTCGTCCCCCCAGCACATGTAAAAGCATTCCCCCCATTACAAGTGGCACGGTCATAAGCGGAGCAAGGTAGCCATAATCGGCACAACCATAACTCTAAACCTAAGCGGCACAAGTGGCACGGTTGTAAAACTTGGAGGAAACATGCGAACTAGTTACACTACAATTTTTTTTTCTCTCTTTCAGTTTTAAATAAATAGCTATTAACAGGGAAACCCTTTTAGAATATCTCATAGGAGATAGTAGTTCTCCCCTGAATATATTAAGTGAAAAAGTCAATTAATTACTATTGTGTGATTTTGTACAGTTGGTTCAATTATTTAAAAAAAAAACCTTAAAGATGTTAGAAGAATTAAGTAAACTATTAACTTCGGAAAAACTGGCCGCGAAAAATTTTGAAATAACAAAATCTATCCCTCAATATGATGGACAATCAGACGTCGACAAATTTAATATCCAATTGGCCCAATTTGTAGAATTAACAAAAACTGAGCTAAAAACGTTAATAAGGATGCTCCTCTTAAGATTAAGAGAGCAGCTTTAACCTTCCTAAAGCAAATTGAAAATACTATAGGGCATGATGACAATTTGCCAATAAATACAATAGAAAAATTCTTAACGGTATTCAAAGATAGATTTATTGAGACTAGTTAAACAAATAAATTAAAATACGGGACGGTATGCTTTGACCAAACACAGAATGCGAGAGAATATGTTCATAATGTAAGAATTTCAGTCGAAGCAAAATTTGGAAAAGGTTCAGGAGAATTATACGAAAAAATCATACTACATGCCTTTTTACAAGGGCTTCCCCCAAAATTCTATAGAATGATAATATCCAAAAATATTTAAACGTTAGACCTAGCAGTTCAGGAGATGGGACGAATGATTAAAATCAACACGATTGTGTCAAACTACAGTAAATCAAAAATAAATAGCATATGCGAATCAACCGCAAGGTTAGCCTCCCTTGAAGGTCAGGCCTCTCCCAATTTCTTTTCAAGGGATAATTCCCCAGTGCCACAAAGACATAGAACACACGAACCAGCTAGGCAAAAAACAGTACGTTTTCAGCCCATCAAACCAATTAATTATGGAAATAATCCTACAATAATAATAAGATTCTATGCTTGTAATCGTCCTGGGCATATCGTGAGAGAATGCCGTTCTAGGATCAGAGCCATAACGGCACCAGGGAATGCCGTCGGGAATACACAAAATAATGTCAACCATTTATTCGGGAGAACAAATTTTAGCTCCAGTTGGGCAGAAGAATATAGGCGTAATGGTAGCCTATATTCAAATTTAAATGTCAGTGGTACACAAGGTTATAGGCAGGGAAGATTACGCCTACCAGTACCTCACAATGCGTACCAACGGAATTTGTATAACCCTCCCCCTAATAGACAAAATAATTATCGAGTCCAAAACTCAAATACTAGACAAAACCAATATAGCGCAAGAATGGTATATCCTACGAGATTTGATAGAAACACCGAAAACTGGCTGGCAGAAAATGATAATTTTTCGAGAACGCGAACTGAACGTACGTTGCGAACGCCGTCAACGTCAACCTCTGATACTTTCAATAGAAATCCAAATCACCGAAATAATAAATGGCAGAATCGGCAAGCAACTGTCAGTCTTTTAGCTAGAGATTCCATAGACATATCTGAATCTCTGTTGCTGGCGCCAACATACGAAATAAAACCGCAGAGAAACACGTCAGGCCCTTCGGAAGAATAAAATGGACCCAGAAAGGGGCCAGAATCTTTTATAGGTCAAAACCAATAGTAGTACCGTCTTTTAGTGATAGTAATAATGTTTCCCATATTTAATGATTTTTGTATGGCAAATATTTACTTTGAGGCACTAGTCGATTCTGGTGCGACAGTTAATATAATAAACTCATGCGTATTTAATAAGTTACCTCCACATATTAGGCGACAAAAAATTTTTAATAATCCCAATTTAACTAGTGTGACAGGGCATAAATTGCATGCAAAAGGTTCAAATCTCCTAGATGTGAAAAGGGATAATAGAATTTTTCCGACAAACTTTATAATATGCAACAATTTTCCGTATGAAGCCATTATAGGTGCTAAGTTTTTAAATTCAAATAAAGCGTTACTAGACATAGCAAACGGAAGGCTTGTATACCCTGCAAATATACAACTTCGTCAGATGCAGAAGACGAACCCCCTAAATCAAGGTTAGCTGAGATAAAACTCTTTAATTTCAAGCAAGATTATTTTGAAAATGAAAGTGATGAGGAAAACTTTGAAGAATTTTTAGCTATGAAAAACCTAGTTATTCGCAAAAGAAAACCCCTAGTACAAGCAAGAATAAAACCGCCAAAAAGCCCAAAAAGTTCATCATCGGAGAGTGCAGGAGAATTAGATTATACGATATCCCCGAAAACTCAATTTTGTCCTGATAGAATCTCTACCCCTTGTCCCCCCAAAAGATTTCCAGACGATATGGTTACCCCAGCAACCCCAATAGAGAGATCCCTATCGCTACAGGAGGAATTAAACAGAGCTGTAGAAACTCCGGGTAATATTATAAAGAGAACTCCCAAAGATTTGATTAAACAAATCTGCGAGAAGCTATGGATTTGACAAATTTCGCCATAAGGACGAGGCAAAGTACACTGCCTTGGAATCAAACTCCCAAGGATGCCCAGTAAGGACAGTATCACGACATAACCGTATCAAAGGTTAAGCCTAAAGAATGGTTTTCGTGGAGGGAAACACTAGTGCAAAAAATGCCTCACCCCCCTGAAGACATAGCATTTAAACAATGGATGAACCCCGCAAAAACATTTGATTCCTCTCAAAGTTTTCAAGAGTCTTTCAAGTCTCCCGAGTTGAGAACTCAAAATGAGGATTTGGAGAATAAACCTTCTACTTCCAGAGGAGAAGAAATTTACGAAAGAAGGACAGGCTCTACCTCAAAACGCGAAGTGCCACTTCTAGGAGCTCTAATGCGGAATCATCGGAAATCAGTTCCGAAGAGTCTGACGGTGAAACAGACCAGATGGCAGTTAAAGAAACAGGGAAATCGAAACCAACCTCAGCGGCCGCGCATGTGAAAGAAACGAAATTAAGAGGTCAGGAATTCTTGAATAAACAATACCAAAAATATGATCTTATATCATTAGCAAAACCTAAAAAGAAAAAACCACAAGAAACCGAGGAACAAGTAACGACACAATTGGATAGAACGATTAAAAAACCTGACAGATGGAAATACCCCTAGTTAATGCAAAATCAAAAATGTTGTTACCACGGGAGCTTGCGTGTTCTTGTCGTAGAGAGATGTGCCCAAAGCAAGCAACAAGTTTTTTTGTTATTTGTTTATTGAGGTGGGTTTCAAATCCTTCCTGAAAATCAACTTGTATTCCTACAGAAATAACCTACAAGAATAAATTCAAAAATATGTGAAAAATTCACCAAGTCAATGTTATTGAATATATAGTGAAATAATTGTTGTCAAAACATTAGTGATTAATGAGAAAGGCCCGATGTAAGAAAGCTTGTAGTCGGCTGATGATGACAAGTGGTGTTTAAAGTTCAATTTGGCACATTCCACATCCCGGGTAGCTCCCTTACGAGAACCAACTGCACCTCTACAAAAGTAAACTAATCAATTGAACAACCTAAAATAAACCCAGTTATTGAAATTAAATGACGGATTCTATATGGTGGGAAGTTTTTGTTCCGTCTCTCCTACAAACGGTGTTTTGTTCAGTTCTTCGGAGAGACAGTTCCTACACTTTTCTATAAAAATCAACTTATATTTCTATAAAGTGGCCCTAGAAACCCATTTACCCCTTCCGTATTGTATGATGTTGTCAAAAATTAAAGGGACGAACCCTATATTGTAGAAAGTTCGTGGTCTAGCTCAGCATCAAGTGATGTTTGGTTTTGTTTACGGTCGAGCTCGTCCTCAAATTCTTTTATGAGAATCTACTAATATTTTTACAAAAATAATACTACTAGAAATAAGCACTACTGGTTTAAAAACGCGTAATTATGAACTGATCATTTTCAGATATCATGACAACAGAATAAAGGCCTATCCAAAAGGCGATAATCGATACCGAATTTATTACAATTATGAATGGGAAGGAAAACATCATATATTCGGCAGCTATGTTGGTGGTTGACGAACAACGAAATCAGATATATGCCAAAGAATGGGATTTAGCCTACAATCTTAAAAGGGTATGCACCCCACACTTATAAATATGGATTAGCACTCGCGAATACTCCTAAATATCGTCCGGCTAGAAGGGAAGTTAAAACAAAATACAGAAAAGAAGTTGTTTACAATTGACAATTACAAAATTGTCAATTTTGTAATTGTTTACAATTACAAAATACAACCTGGTTGTTTACAATTGACAATAAAACGTCTGAAAAAGAATCTCAATATCAAATATTTCTACTCTAAGGGACCCACTCAAACAGATTTTTTACTCCTTTATAAATGCAGAGCCCCCAAAATTTGCTATAATTTGAAGAAAAATCCTCGGTATGTCAAATATGAAGGCATACATCATCCTTTATTAGAAATCCAACACTAGAAACAATTTTTATTCGACCCTGAATCCGAGGAATACAAATCCCTAGGTAATAATTATTTATGAAACGTATGAAAACACACCAAAGAAAAAGAGACGCATATAAAAGTAATAGCAAGAAAATTGAGAGAAGATTCTAAACTCTACACCTAACATAAAAAAAGATTTTTTTTTTCTTTAGAACCCTCGACAATAATAAATTAGCATAAATTCTAAAAATGTTTTTTTTTCTCGTTAAAATTAAAATCACGCATTTCCAGATACACCAACCCCTAACGACCTCTCGCGTATTGTCATTATTAATAAAAAAAACAACATGATAAAATTCCCCAGTTGTCAGCAATTAAATAAACCAGATTTAACATCAGAAACATTACGTTTTATGTCTCCACAGTGTTTTCTTGCGCATAAAAAATGTCACAGTATGAAAAATATAAATAAATCAATGAGCGAATATATATTAGTGAAAGTAGCGGAAGATCTAAATTTCATCACGCTACATTTTCTCCTAAAATCACCTAGAAGTCCCCTGGAAGATAGGGTAATTTTAAGAATGATAGCAAGCTTAGTATATTATAACTTTATTCCACGAGCAATGATAACAACGATAGAACGCACTAGATTAGTGGCTACCATGGCGTTCAGAATTCTCTTACAAAAAATTCCAATGTCCAAATATCCCCTAATTGCTGAATTTATCGCCGAAAATATATGGCAATCTCAAGATGAAAATGGTATTAATACCATTTGGCCCCTTAGATTCCTAACACTATTAATAGATCGAGGGTATAACCTACTAAATGGAGGAAATTTTCTTAAAATTCTGTATAAAAACTCTTGGAACTTTTATGGCATAAACCTTGAAATAAAATCCAACACGTTGGAAGTTACCGAGTGAGATTATAATGATATAAAGAAAATTACATTAAACTTCTTTGAAGAAGATGAAAATTTCGGATCCAAAGTATTTCCTGGTTTTGATATTATTGTACGTGAACAAAAATGTTGTAATGCGTCGCATATTCAATTAATTTTTAGAGTAGTAAAAGTCATAAATAATCCGCTTTCCTTAGCTGAACGATCTCGCAAAGTAATTCGTGAAAATATGCAAAAGAGAGATATATCGAATACATTGAAAAACCTAGACCTTCCGAACGATCTGTCGGTCAATTTGATGCACATAGACACAGATAAAAGTAATGAAAATAACACAGTGTTTGAATTGAAGTTCCTCAGCACAAATGTGTCATCGTGGGAAGTTCATCGACTTAATACCATGCTAGCGTTGTTAGAAACACGCAATGTACTACCAAAGGATACGTCAATATTGAAATTGAACGTAGATGAATATGGAAAGAATCGTGTATACAAATAAAATTATCAAAATAAGGTCTTAAATTATAAATTGACTAAAAACACCATAAACTCTGTTTTCGAAATTATTCCTTCTCAAAAACTAATAGTAATAGTGAATCAAGTGAATCAATATTAACGAAATACCGTATATCTTACGCAAAAATTAAAAACCATACACTAAGCATTGAGATAAATACCCTACGACTTGGTGTAATAACCCTGCAAGGTCTATGCTAGGTAATTACCAATAATGGGAATATGTAATTATGGGATAAATTAATCCCATATATATATAAGAGTTATCTTGTTTTAGTGTAAGCCCTAAAGATTCAAGTTATAATGACGATAATAATCTTAATAAAGTTTATAATAAAAATAGGTTACCAGCGTATTTATATGTTATTTACTTAATGAATGAATAACTTACAATAAAAAAAAAATATATATCGCTCTTGATCAAAAAATGTAATATAAAATTAAGTAGTATAGTGACTATTGACTAAGCCTTTAAGGTATGTCACAACCAGTCGTAAAGGCATATCACAACCAGAGTAAAGCTAAGACTTCCATAGCCATTCTAACCCTAAGATATAATTCATGAACAAAAATTCTATCTTACGCTAACAATTCAGTTTTGTTTGGCCAATGCCATAAAACAGTTTAAAAGTTAAATTGATATAAATTAATATAATAAAATAGCCCAAGTTAAAAGTTTAAACGCCAAAACTACTTTGAAAAAAATGAAATAGTAAATTAAACGAATTTAGAGAATTTAGGTAAAATTAATAATAAATTATTTCTAGAAGCAAACAAAAAGATGAGGCTTAAAAATGTCATCATAATCCTCGTTGTTCACGAAGCAGCCCAAGATACTGTAAAGCATGGAATAATATTTAAGCATGAAAATTCATTGCTAGGCAGCCATAATGCATGGAAAGTTTTTATGAAATTGGACCCCAAACCCTTCGAAATTTTGTTTCAACAAGTAACAAGACTAGAGAAAAATACGAACGAACTCAAAGAATCGATATTTCAATTCCTAAGATCGGACAAAGGATTACAGACCAGCAAAAAAATGCATAGTAAGGATAATAAAGAGTTCCCAATTCCAGTTATCCCAAAACTAAAATCAAAGTTCATAATAGATGACTTTGATAATAAAATGGCAGAAATTGACATGGTACTAGGAACCAGCACCAAAAAAGACAGAAGGAAAAGGTCAGCGAATGATATTGAATACTTGTCGAGAGACTTTACTGCAACGAAATCTATGGAAAACCCTAAGTTATTGACTACGAGGAAAGGAAAACTTTATGATGGAAATTACGCAATGCTAAACGAACTACCAAGCCTATGGACTTTTCTCAAAGAATTATGGCAGACTCATACTGAGAAAAACGTCACGGAACGGACATCATCTAAACTAAAAAAGGAAAGTAGCAACAGACAAGATACCTACCTCGAAGAATTAGACATATCAACAAACAAGTTCTCAAGTACCCAACAAGATTATGAATATACAAATCCCACAGAAGAAAATGAAAAAGATATCATGACAACCACACCTACATATGACACCTCAGCCAAAGAGATACAGTCTTTGATATCGGAAACTACCGCAAACAGAATGTCAGAAATAATCGAACTTAGTGAAAAATCACCCAGAAATTTAACTATATTAACTTATTTAAAACCAAAGATTTTAACAAAATGGACATGGTCAACAGGGCCCACATTTACGCATACCCATTCTTTTGGCAAAGTCTTTATAAAGGCAAGAGCAAGAATCCCAGTAACGTAAACCGAAATACAGATGATAAAAGTACAAGGGGATATGCCAGAAGAAAAGAAAAATAATTATAAAAAAGAACAAGAAGATGATTACATACATAAGAAATGTTGGACAATAGACGGCAAACGTACTTGTGCTAGATTAGCCATGGCCGACGAGCCGACTAAAGAAGGTATCGAAACATTAACTGATCTAAATGAGAAAAACGCCCAGAAAGTATCAACTCATGAAGCCTTCTTAATATTATACAGACAAAGATTACAAGCTTTATTTGAATTATTTAACACAGAAATACAAAAATTAAAGCAAAGTACCAGGAGAATTTTTGAAGTATTCTTTCGAAGAAGTAAATACCGAAGGTCTACAAGCCTAATTCCCATCATTGGAGAACTCGCCTTCCGCCTTTTTGGGTTAACAACGGAAGGAGACTTAAACAGCCTGAGGGAAAATGTAAAAAAGTTGAATAATGTCATGAACGTAACAATACACGTCCAAAAAATACAATCTAGTATAGCAAACTATCAAAGAGATAAAGTCGAAATGATATTTAAGAAAATCTCAGAAACTGTGAATGTGGTAAATTGTTTAAAGAACGAAGTGGATCATGTGGTGACAGACGCAAGCCTTACCATGTTATCACTCGATATAATTACCATTTCAATACTAAATCTAGCGAAAGACGTTAGTAAGTTCGAATTCGCATTATTTGCCCTCACTGGAGGAACTTTGTCTTACGACCTAGTAGATCCTTCTAACCTAAAAAGTATTGTAGATGAAATAAAAATGCACCTAACGTTTGGTTTACATTTGCCCAAATAGCCAGAAGTATCAAATTTATTTCTTTATGACACAAAATTAAAAGTCCACATCACGGAATTAAACGAACAATTATTCGCAGTAGTAACGATTCCATTGATAAATCAACAATCGATATACGACCTGTACAAAATTTCTACCTTCCCCGCTAATAAAAAAAGACAAATTCATTTATGACTATCACACCCGAGGCTAAATATTTACTCGTTGATCAGGATAGACGAAAATATGCCCTAGATAATCCACAAGACTTAAAAGAGTGCGTATCATTTAAAAACCTAGTATGCCAGCTTACGTTACCTATTTATAATGTCAAATCTGGATCTTGTTAGTTATATTTTTAAAAGACACAAAACAGGAAGAAATCCCTAATTCTTGCGAAGCTTTGATAGGAAGCACTAAACGAGAAATGTTCATACACCTTAGAAATGACCTTTGGTTATTTTCTGTTCCAAAAGAAACCGTTGGAACTTCATGTTGTTATAATAATACTGAAAGAATCGATCCAAATTACAGGACCGAATTACTATTACAAGATGTAGGTACGATAACCATAAAACAAGGATGTGGACTTGTAACTAAAGAGACGACAGTTCAAACTCCGTTAATAACTACAAGCACAAACATAATAAGTCCTAAAATTACCAATTTTAAGGCAATCAACCTGTCGTACACTATTCCCAAAATAGGTAGTGAGGAACTGAAAACCTCAATATGGTCCAAAATAGAAAATAATAAAGGAACATCACAGCTTACAAAAATAAGAGAAGCATTAGATTCCCAGATCCCCCTATTTATTGATGAAGACCAAAGATTAACATACGTGGAGAATAGATACGGATTATTCTCGACAAATTTCTGGTAGAACATACTACTGACCATATGTTTCGTATTTGTGATTTCCTTGACCTTGAGGACCTTACTATCTTTTAACTATGGAAAAATGGTGAGACTATGAAGGCAAAACCCAAAGGAAGAGAACGTGGAAACGGCTGAAATGCAGAAGTTGAACCCGGAACCCCGTGAAAACGTCTAAGCCAAAAAAAAGGAAGACATAAGAAAAAAAGTGGGTATAGAGGTCCTCACTCGCTCTTGCTATGTCTAGTCCCCTCACTCTAATTGTCGTTTACATAAAACCGTGCGGTTACGACGCTGCAACATGTGTTTCTTCAACAGCAGGGACGTGCGATAATAATGAAGGCATGAAATATATAGTAAACTAAGACCTCACATTTAATAATGTAGTATAACTTGTGTTTAAATGATCGATTCAAATTTAATATATAATTGAATAAGCGTTAAAGCACATTAAAATAAAATGTGTGCAATAGCATATGCTAAAGAGTATAATAAGAAACCTTACTTAGAGTTAAAGGTATATTAATCTCTTGATATCGTCGTTCTTCTAAAACAACGATTTAGAAGAGATTTCTTTGTTTTAGATTTCCCAATAGGAACTCTATATATTTGAAACTAGTATCACAATAACGTCACATTGTCAAAATTAATATATTTGTAATAAAATCAGTGCATTTGTTAATGTTGCTCTGTAGCATCATATTCACCGTTAAATGTGCCCAATCGTATTACTTATTATGTATCATGACTCCTCGTTTTAAAGAACATGTGATTCTGCCTCGTTATTTTTATTCCAGGAATTGGAATGACCTATTGGAAGTCAACCATTACAATACATAATCCAGTACAGATACAACCCAGAAGCATCTATCTTCATCATCCCTCAACCAACGAAGAGTACTCACGATAAATTCAAGGCAATAATGCTGGGAAGATAATGGCCGTTGCCATAAAGTATCACAAACCATATTATGAATCAGGTAACACTACCTAATAAGTCTCAGTAATCAGTATATTACCGAAGTATTTAAACATAACAATCCTGAGAAACCCCATAAAACAGCATAAGACGTAAACCCATAGATATCACCCTTGATAAACCCTGTAGACTGATATACCTTAAAAATGCATAGTTATGATATTTGATGAACCCAATCTATTTACATGTCACAGAAAGACGTGTTGAATCCCTTTCGACCATTTCTCGGGATCTATCCTTTCAAATCTATCAAATGGCCGGAAAGCTCCTGTATATGTTATCCCGTAACTGTCACGAGATTGTTTCTGAAAAATGAGCATGAAGACCAATCATAAACTTATAGAAACAAAAAGTAGCCCCAGTGACTAACCTCTGAGTGACAATATACTCCTCTCATAGGTTAAAAGACAATTTTTTGAAGGAGACACTAAAATTTGATGTCGACCCATACCAAATACAAACATCAATCTCCTTGTGATTAATCAACGAATAACCGCAAAGTCAATAGATAAAAGCCATGCACGAACAATTTCATACGAGATATATAATCCCTAAGTACACGTACGGGTGATTTTATACGAGAAACACATTCCCTATATGCTTTAAAGTCAACCAGAATGAAATGCTGAGAAGAAAAGCAATCGATCTATTAACAACACGATCCCAGTGTTCAACCCCTTAACGATAAAACACCTTATGAACTATCCAAAGACAGCAGGTGAAAATGAACTCTGATATCAAATTTCCACACACCTGCACCTGGAAGTATCATTTCCCGTTTGACAAATTAGAGAAAGCCCTTCTCCCAAGATAAACAGAGCCATGCTTGAACTATTTTGTAAAGAAACTATATTGTAAGTGTTTTAACATTTTTACGCAAGACGGAAAGAGCGAAAGACAATAATCAATAACAGAATGAGTGAGTACGATAAGGACACGTAATGTGGTGAAATAGGTGTGAATTTACATGTTTTGCATTTTGTTAATTTTGATAACTTAACAATTTTGATAATTTATCATTAGTATTAGATAACAAACATACCAAGTGAAAGTGTTTTGATGTTTACCAGTGAACGTGGTGAACATAGTATTGTATGTTTTAAATCGTTCATATATATATATTGCTAGTTGCTTAGATAGAGTTATGTGTAAAACCATCGTATTACTCCATTAATTTACCGTAGAGAGGAAGCATAATTATCCTATAGTTAGCATAAGATAAAAACTTGTAAAAAGTGAATTTTCAAATAATATGATTATATAATATTATAAAAATCTTAAAGTAGTAGTAGTATAGTCCCAACCACATAAAACATTTCCCATGGTAATTTTCCATAATGTTAGAAATGTAGGAGTTATCAGTGTTAGATGTAGAAAAACAAAAAAAAATCTTTTGTGTAGTAGCTAGGCCGTAACCATAGATAATCTTAGTCCGGTAGAGGAACCTTAGAAAAAGACAATTAATAAAAATAAGAAAAGTAATACTAAGATGAAAACGAAAAATTAGTCAGGAGTGCTTACGTAAAGAGAATGAAATATTATAATGTCAATAAAAATTATATACAGCAAATAATAAATTAATCTCGAAATATTTCAAAACCTAAGGGCAAGCAAGTCCTAATGACGGGACGTCATTAAATAATGGCAAGGGTAATATGCAACGTAATAAAAAATAAAATAACTCAAATGTTATCCTCTTCCAAAAATATTCCCCATATAAATTAAACTCCACTTAATTGCGTTTAAATCCCTTTTCAGATTTTGGTCTAAACTTCTAACAGGGAAAGAAAAACCGCATTCGTTCTCAGGCAGATATTCATTTAAAACAACAAGTACAGAGATAATTGGTATTCACAGACATACTTAGTTTTAATCTGTAAAACTTTATCCTCTTTGATCTGCAAAGCAAAGTAAGCGTGATCTATTGAAATTAGAAGTGAGACAGATTTGAACTTCGCGTAATGAACAAAAGGAATTTTAGCATGCTTGACAGATTAACATGCCATTGATGTAAAAAGATAAGAGGAATTTGAATGTTCACGAAATATAGCTATTTTGACATTGTTGAACATTGTTGTAAAAACAGAGTAGTGTTTACTTTGAGGAATATGAAATTAGAATGATTAAAAGCAGCAATAAAACTATTGGACCCTCAGACAACATAATATGGGTAGTTTGGCAACATAATAAGGTGAATTAGCCCAATCGTGAAACAGTTCTTGGTGCACAGAATCAAGATCCGTGTTATATAGTAGTGAAAATGTATTTTTCGGATCATTCTGATTATGACCTTTCTGATTATCGGTACGATTGAATTGAAGTACATTACTGGATGCTCAAATGTAAGTCTTAATAAACCTATTACTTTTCTATTCGTGTTTGTTCTCCATATATGCCTGTATCTAGCGTCATAGTAGGTAACTAGTTCTCTGTACTCCATTGGTAACGTTCCCAAGGAATCTGATCTTTATGCAACATTAAAGGTACCTGACAAGGGATGACCCGAGGAACTATAGTTACACTCCTGGACTGATAACCTAGGAATTTCTAGCCTATTACATTAACCTAACTCTTCCCCACAGCACATGTAAAAACATTCCTCCCATTACAAGTGACGCGGTCATAAGCATTACAAGGTAGCCATAATCGGCACAACCATAGCTCTAAACCTAAGCGGCACAAAATACACTTCAATATTTATCTATATAATATGCAGAATACGTGTACCAAACACATTTTCCATGCAGATCCACTATACTTTACCCCAGCCCCTAAAATTTATTTTTAAAATAACGAAGAAACTAACGAAAAAACTGGCGTGTTTTCGAATTTTACACAGCGTAAACTTGAGTGAGTGGCGCATAATACACAAGTACCAAAATTCCTTCCCCTACGGGAAAAAAACTCAAATAAAATTCTCAAATTTTCAAAGATTTATTTTCCACGGGGGGAGGGGAGTTTTACGGGTGAGGGAGGGGGGGGGGGGTAAGATCAGAAAAAAACAAAAATCGACAATATCTCATATGAAAAACGGCCAAAAATTACTATTAAAGAATAAACGAAACCCAAAACAAACAGAAATTTAATAAACAATCATAGCAAAATACAAACAACAGGCATTAATATAAATGAATAACTAAATCTTAAGACGAGTACAGCTTAGATTGAATAGGCAAATCAAATTGTTGGTGGAGTATAAATAAAATCCAAAACGAAGGAGTTCGTTTTGGAGTTCTTTCCAAGACTGTTGAAGACAAATATAGTTTCACTACAAAGGAGTGCATGGATACTACCCCCTCTATTAACTGTTAAAGTCTGAAGGCTACTCTGTCAGTGGCAATTGAATGAACACGACTTATAAATAATTATTTTCTTTTCCAGTTATTTCACTGTTGAAAAAAATATTTATTAATATAACTTAAGAATAACTAAATGTTAAGACGAGTACAGCTTAGATTGAATAGGCAAATCAAATTGTTGATGAAGTATAAAATCCAAAACGAACAGAAATTAAATTAACAATCATAGCAAACAAACTTACAATGTAGATATACAAATAATAATGAATAAATAAGTCTTAAAAAGAGTAATATTGCCTCCTTCCCTAACTATAAAAGTCTAAAGCCTTCTGCGTCATTAACGATTTACTGAAAACGGATTACACTAAAAACATTTTCTTTTGTACTTATTACAACATTGGGCAGAAATATAAAAATAACAGTAAAATTAGAGTCAAACAGTTCGTGGTAACCAACTGTAAGTAAGGAGCGACCCGGCTCAATGGTAACCGAAACTCTAGAAAACGGTATTTTGATACAAATAGATACATCAAAAGAATCAGATTTTAATGATTTCAAATATATAAATTTCAAATATATAAGTTTCATCAAGTTTAGTCATACCCATCAAAAGTTACGCGCCTGAGAAAATTTGGCTGCTTTTTGAAAAAAGGAGGAAAGACCCCCTAAAAGTTATAGAACCTTAATGGAAATCACACCATCATATTCAGCGTATCAGAGAACCCTACTGTAGAGGTTTCAAGCTCCTATCTACAAAAATGTGGAATTTTACATTTTTTGCCAGAAGAAAGATCACGAGTGCGCGTGTTTATTGTTTTTTTTTTGTTTTCCCCGGGGGTGATCGTATCGACCCAGTGGTCCTAGAATATCGTGGAAGGACTCATTAGAATGGAAATTAAAAGTTCTAGTGCCATTTTTAAGTGACCAAAAAACAATGGAGAGCAACTAGGCCCCCTCCCAAGCTCATTTTTTTCCCAAAGTCACCCGGTCAAAATTTTGAGATAGCCATTTTGTTCAGCATGTTCGAAAATATTATAAGTATGTCTTTTAGGATGACTTAATCCCCGAAGTTCTCGGGGGGAGGGCTGAAAGTTATGAACTTTACCCAATGTTAACATATAGTATTGGTTATTGGGAAGTATAGGCCCCTAAAGACGTTTTCAGGGAAGATTTTTCCTGGTAGTGGGGGGGGGGTCGGGGGTTATGTGGGAGGATCTCTTCATGAAGGAAGTTTTGATGGGGGAAGGAACATTGCTATGAAGGGGACGCCGGACTTCCCAGTATTATTTAAAAAAAGATCAGAATTTTAAAAAACAAGTTTTTCAACTGCAACAGCAGCAACATCAAAACTTTAAAGAACAGAAAATATTACATATATGATTGGGTTCACCCCCTAGTCAATACCTCGCTCTTTAAGTCAAAGATTTTTTAGTACTTTCATAAGAGCTATTTATTCTAATTAACGGCCTTTGTGATTAAGCGGTCATTTTTAAAGAATTTGAACAAAATTCGAACTTTAGCTTAAAAAGCAAGGTATTGACAAGGGGGCGGACCCCCTAATATACGTATTAAAAATATATGAATATAGAAGTTCGCTACGTAAGTTAATTCGTAAGTTGCGTATATTTATTACTAATAAAAACGTTCGTCAATAGAATTAAACAAGTTTCGAGAAAGCAATTTGACCAAATAAAAGTAAATTAATATGCAAATTTTGTTTTAACTATTTATGTTCCATGATCCAAGATCAAAACCTGCATTTATTCAAAAACGTTCAAAAATTAAATAAAAAAAAACAAGTTTTTCAAACCGAAAGTAAGGAGCGACATTAAAACTTAAAACGAACAGAAATTATTCCGTATATGAAACGGGCTGTCTCCTCCTCAACGCCTCGCTCTTTACGCTAAAGTTTGACTCTTTCTCACAACTCTTATTTTTTTTAAACAATAAGAAACTTTAGCGTAAAGAGCGAGGCGTTGAGGAGGAGACAGTCCCTTTCATATACGGAATAATTTCTGTTCGTTTTAAGTTTTAATGTTGCTCCTTACTTTCAGTTTAAAAAACTTGTTTTTTTTATTTAATTCTTTCCAAGACTGCTGAAGGCAAATAAAGTTTCACTACAAAGAAGTGCATGGATACTACCCCCTCTATTAACTGTTAAAGTCTGAAGGCTACTCTGTCACTGGAAATTGAATGAACACGAATTATAAATAATTATTTTCGTTTCCAGTTATTACACTATTGAAAATAAAATAAAAATTACAGTGACTGAAATAAAATCTTCAACTGATGAGCTTTCAACAATTAACATCACTATACATCAAATACCTACTTATTACGTTCTGAGTACCTACTGAATCACCTTCTCAGCAGGGGCATCCCCCAGGCCACTCAGCGCGTCCCCAGGTGGCGGATGGGGGAACGCCCTACAGATATGTAGGGTACCTCCATTGAGTAGGAGGAGCGGACCAAGGGGGGACCCAGTCCTTGGGGGTCCTTAATTGAAACTGGGGCACCCTCGCCTGGGGGCCGTAAATACAGGCGGAGGAGGAGGAAAGCCCCTCGGATGTACACTCAACAGGGCCCACCGGCGCGTGGACACGTTCCGTCAGTTACAAACCTTCTCCCAGCAATGGGTTAAATTGCATGGTGAAGCAGAACACCATCGTGGGAGGATCCCCTATAGGAGGACAACTGCGAAAGGGCGGAGGATCCAGATTTACGGACAACGGCCTCTGCAAGGTGGTGGAGAGGAGTGGCTTGCTGCCACCACCCATTTAGCCAAGAAACTACCTCTTTTGAAATCATGAAAAAAGGGTCCAGTATTATACGAACATCTGCTACCGCGTCCGGGGTAACCGACGAACAACCAATTTTGAATGATGAAAATGCGATTTTACATGCTACCGCGTTCGGGGTAACCGACGAACAACCAATCTTGAATGATAATAATGCGATTTTACATGTTACCGCGTCCGGGGCAGCCGACAATCCTAGGCCTAGGACGACCCCCACCCGGGGTGAAAATCCACACGGTTGTTCTGTTCTGACAAAAACCTCCCTACACTTTGGCACGCTAAACATCCGAACACTTGCCAAACCGGGAAAACTAGATCTTGCCTTTAGAGAACTACAGAGGTACAATTGGGATGTTATTGGCCTCTCTGAGACTCACCTCCCCCGAACGAGTGAGGAAAACCTCTCTGGAGCCTCCCTCTTGTTGTCCGGCCGCAAGGACGGAGTTCATCGACAAGGTGTAGGATTCTTCGTATCATCAACTGCCAAAAAATCTCTAATCTCCTTCACCCCAGTCTCAGAAAGAATAGCCGTCTTACGACTAAAGGGAGCTGCCAAGAATATCTCTGTCGTCCAAGTCTATGCCCCAGACTCCGCCAGAAGTGAGGAAGAATGCGATGAATTCTATTTCACACTACAAAGCGTCATTGACCAAATCCATAAGAAAGACGTACTGATTGTCATGGGGGACTTTAACGCTATAGTAGGTATGGATAATACCGGTCGATCCGATGTAATGGGGACTTTTGGTCACGGAAAACTCAATGCGAGAGGGGAACGATTGCTTGACTTCTGCCGAGAAAACGAGTTATTCTTAACGAACACAATTTTCAAACACCGCCATCGACGTAAAGTGACCCGGAGATCCCGAGACGGTAAGACCGAGAGCATGATTGATTATATCCTGATATCGAAGCGCTGGAAGTCTTCCGTACTAGACACAGTAGCATTACCTGGAACAGACTTCGACTCTGACCATACTCTCCTGATGTCAAGGTTCAAGCTAAGAATGAGAAAATTGCAAAAAGCAACAAAAATCCCAAGATTCCGGCTGGATCTGCTGCGGGATCCCACAAAAAGGCAGACCTACAGTTCCACTCTATCTGAAAAATTCCGAGAGATCCCGGAAAATCATTCTCCCTTGACCACCGCTAATGAGATAGACTCCCTGACCGAGCAGGCTACATCAGCAATCATAGAGACAGCGAATGACATCCTTGGAAGAAAAACTCCAAATGAAAAACCATGGATCACAGATGAGATCATTGCGCTATGCGAGGATAAGCGACTTTTTTGCAATAAATCCGACCGTCACAGTTGGGATACTTACAAGCTCCTCAAGAGAAGAGTAGAGCGAGAGATCAGAAAGGCACTGCGTAACCACCTGCGGAAGAAATGCGAAGACTGCGAAGTACTATCCAAGAAGGGGAATAGCGGAGCAGTTTTCAGAATGGTACGCGAGTTAAGCCGGAAAAAAGAGCCGTAAACATCAGTGAGCCTGGACAAAGACGAAAATGAGATCTACGATTCAAAGATGAAACTTTAAAGATGGAAAGAATACTTTAACGATAAACTGAATCCCCCAGTAGCTGCGGATCCTAAAATACTAACCCGCTTCCCCATACCCGACCAAGAACTCAGACCACCACCCCCACTCAAGTCAGAAACCGAGTCAGCAATCAAGCCGCTCAAACAAGGAAAAGCCCCTGGCCCAGACGGAGTCACCGCTGAACTTATTAACGTCGGATCGGATGACGTAGCTGATATGTACCATGCCATTGTGTCTGCGGTGTGGGAAACCGGCCACATACCCCGTCAGTGGTGCAAGGCTGCCATTGTACCCATTCACAAAAAAGGGGTCAAAGAAAGAGTGCGGAAACTACCGTCCGATCAGCCTCACGAGCCATCAGTCACGTGTCCTGACAAAAGTCCTACTCCGACGCATACAAGCAACAACTGCCTTAGCCATTGGAGAATATCAGGCCGGCTTCCACCCTGGAAGATCAACAATCGATCAGATATTTGTCGTTCGGCAACTCATGGAACGACACATCGAATTCAACCAAGAACTCTACCAACTATTCGTTGATTTCCGTCAGGCATTTGACCTGATATGGCGCGAAGGACTATGACATATCCTCCTTCACTACGGTATCCCTTATGAGATAGTCCAAATAATCAAGAGTCTGTACGACCAGTTCCGAGGCCAAGTAATAACCGTTGATGGGTTGTCAGAAGAGTTTACAACTTCGTCAGGAGTACTCCAGGGTTGCATCTTATCACCACATCTCTTCAACCTCTTTCTAAATGCCGTTCTGTCAATGATGCAGTCGGAATATGGCGCAACAATAGGAGGGGTGCTAATAGAGGATCTTGCCTACGCTGATGATATTGATGAGCTAGCCAACTCTACACAAGAATTTCAGGCACAAGATGAAAAACTCTACGATACCACAAAGCCGTTCGGGATGGAGCCAGTAAGACCAAAGTCATGGTTACTACGAGACGTGAACTATACAACCCGCCCATTATCACCATAGGCGGGAGACGGGCTGAAACGGTTGACCACTTCCTGTACCTTGGTAGCCTACTCTCCTCAGATAATTGCCATAGCTCTGACGTGAAACGTCGACTTGCACTTGCTAGCTCTAGCTTCCGAAGACTAGCCAACCTCCGGAAAAGTAACCACCTATCCAACAAACTCAAAATGCGCCTATTCAACAGTTTAGTAATCCCCATAGTTATTTATGGATGTGAAACACTGACTCTGAAAACCGAAGACGAAATAAAACTTCTAGCTTTTGAGGTGAGATGCCTCCGTCGCATTTCTAGAATCAAATACACTGACCGAATCACAAGTGTGGAAGTACGTCAAAGGCTCCAGTCCACTGAACCCATACTCAGTTAAATCAAGAAGCAACAACTGCGCTGGTTCGGCCACGTCAAGCGAATGGAGCCGAGCCGCCTTCCGAAAATCGCCCTTGAAGGATCCCTCCATGGCCTTCGCCCACGTGGCAGACCACGAAAACGATGGATGGAGAACTTCCACTTTGACAACGTCAAGATAGCCCCGTTATCACGTATCGCACCAGATAGAGCAATGTACCGAGCCCTTACGCATGAGCTAGCAAGAGGAGTGGCCCCAAAACGTCCCGCGAGGATGGCCAGGACCTAAGTAAGTAAGTAAGTATACATCAAATAGTCAAATATTCAGTTTGATTTTATTAGTTCTTTCCAAGACTGTTCAAGACGCGTATAATCAAACAGTTCGTGGTAACGAACTGTAAGTAAGGAGCGACCCGGCTCAATGGTAACCGGAACTCTAGAAAACGGGTTTTTGATACCAATAGATACATCAAAAGAATCAGATTTCAATGCTGATTTCAAATATATAACTTTCATCAAGTTTAGTGCTACCCATCAAAAGTTAAGCGCCTGAGAAAATTTGGCTGATTTTCAATAAAAGGGGGAAAGACCCCCTTAAAAATTATAGAACCTTAATGAAAATCACACCATCATATTCAGCGT